>JAFEMH010006924.1:0-108404 GCA_022495995.1 Adenophora triphylla var. japonica
TAACTCATCATCTTATACCCAACCAATTTTATTTTATTTTATTTTATATCATTTATTTTTATGATTAGTAAAAATATTATTATTATTATTATTATTATCATTTATTATTTGAAAAATACAAAACTAAAATTATCTGCATTAACCGTGCCTCTTTATGCCCGTGTAATTTTAAGCTCCCACAATTTTAGACCATGAAAAATACAAAACTAAAATAAATCATTTACTATCCACTTATATTTTATTATATATATATCATATATATATAAATATATATATATATATATATATATATATATATATATATATATATATATAATTCACAACAATTATCTAACACATCGTCCTATATCCTACCACTTTTATTTTATTTTATATTCTTGATTATTTTTTTACACCAAAAATATAAGAAACAAAAATAAATCATTTACTATCCACTTTATTTTTGTAATTGTTAATAGAAGTAATTAATATTTTATTGACTATGCTTCAATTTTTTTTTTTAAATAAAAATAAATAAACTAATACGTATCGAACCAAAATAAAACCTATAACCATATTCTCCATTCCAACTAATTATCCTACACCCCATCACTTTTAATTTATTTTATATTATTTATTTTTATAATTAGTAAAATTAATATTATTACCATTATCATTTATAATAAAAAAATAGTTCACACTTAAATAATTTTGACTAAAACCATATTGAAAAATGAAAAAAAAAAAACAAATGATAATTAGAAAGTTATATTTTAAAAATATTTTTTTATGTGTCCAAATCAAATGAAAAATAGTCTCTATTTAAAGATATTTAAAGAGAAAGAAAAATTATTAATTTTGGTGAAAAAAAAATTAAAAAAATTAATTTACTATATAACAATCGAGGTCAAATAAATGGGAGGTTCTTATTTTTTTTTGAAACTGGCCCACCTAATGGAGAGGTGCCAAGTGGCGTATGAAAAAAAAAAAACTCGAAAGGCTGACCGTTTGAACTCTTGGCTTGTCGGCAAGGCGTGTCTTTCATACGCGTCCAAATGAAATTACCGGAGTACCCTTCCTCCTTCATTCGACACTTGGACAAACCGATTTAAAAAAAAAAAAAATATCTTCCGTCGAATAATAGGTCCGCCACGTGGATTTTTAGCCTTGTTAATTCCCTCTTTGCCACCAAGCGTGAAATGACCAAAATAATTTCTCAAGGCCAAACAATTACTTAAACCTTGTTATTATATATCTATAGATTTGAACCAAAAAATCATAACTCATTCAAAAAAAAAAAAAAAGCTGAAACAAACAAAAACCTAAGCTAGGACTAAGGAACTTCCAATATTGAGACTAACGGATTTCTTGCTTTTGCTTTCAAAGAGATGCAAGGTAATTCAAAATAAAAGCTATCAAGAATCTCCGATTATTGGTAAATAATGATGTTGAAACACAAGTTTATTTTGGTCAACAAACATATCAAAATATCGACGACAGTTTTTAGTCAATTCTTGTCAATCGGAATATTAATCCAGTTATAGTGTGGATTACGAGCGATATGAAATGGTATAGAAAAGGAAATGGTCTCTTCTTCCAAGTCAAAAACATAAAGGCTTCGGTCTCTAGATCGAGTGAAATAGATACTGTTCCCTTTAATATTTTGGCATTCCTCGGTTGTTGAGATCGAACACATCATGCCCCAATTTTCTTTCATCTAAGGAATAACACCTGATTTTTTCCAATGCTTTCCAACCTCAATCCATGACGATTCTTCAGGAAGAGTCGAGTTTAAATAGTTTAAACTGAAAGCTTCCTGAACACAAACGTCAAAGTACATCTTGTAAACACAAAAGGAGCTTCTCCTTCATGTGATGCTATCAACCAAGTCTCATGTCCATGAACATCGCATGGATTTTGTGTCTCTAATGGCTTGTCTAATCAGTGTCGTAAGCTCGGGTTTTTCATTGCTGAAATCCAAGACAAGTAAGGTAAGAGTGCACTTCTGTCAGCCAATAAATCTTTTCCATTCAAAGCCATTGGCAATTCCATTTTTTTCGTTGATGGAAAATTTTTCTACAAAACAAACTCAGTGTCGCCAGGCTTGCAATAATAGACAGTAACTTCCGTTCCTTCTTCATCGTTGAGGAATACAACATGACTATCAGGATCACTTGGAGGTGACAATAGAACACACAAAGAAAGATCCATATCGGGTTCCATTGGGGGAAGTTGGATTTTTTCCATGGAGATTAGATTGAAAAGGAAACATTTACTTCGTTTTTAAGGTCGTCTAGTACCAATACCAACCATCCACCACAACAAGCGCGAATGGAATGGGATTGCGTAGCTCGGGATGGTTCCTGACGTGAAAACGTAACGACGCTCTGAAACACTGTAGAAAGCTTCTGCTTTTGTCTGTGCTTCTCTCCATGGATAGCTACAAGCCAAGGGGTGTGGTTGAGGGACTAGAGGAGCTAGGAGCATATCCCATGTATGAGTTGCATCATCTTTTGTTTCTTTTTTTCCGGGCTTCTGTTGATATATGGCAACCTGATGCTAAAAGAGCCTCTTCTGCATTATATTTGGGATCCACGGAACTGACACACAAAATAGCCAAGTACTATTTTCTCAAATAAGCAAATTGCCTACTTCTTCCTCCTACAAAGGAGACACCAAAAAATTAGAAAATATGTGCAGTGAAATTTGTTAGAACGGCATTGACATTATTATGCATAACATACTGGTTCACTTCCCCTACGTATACTTTTAAAACACCAATAAGATTTGAATTAAGAAAGCTAATCCAAAATTGCTAGGGAATCCTTTCTGTACATATATATATTTATTTTATTATGTTTCTTCAAAAATATTTATTTATATATTTTGAATAAAAATAATCCAAGGCGTTGTTTATTGATACAATAATTATAAATAATACTATCAATAGTATTTTTTAAAAAAATTTCATTAGGATAATTATATTAACTTAATATTATGTGAGAACAATTGAGAAAATATGTTGATAAACTAGTAACGTCAAGGGAATATATTCGATCAATTAATAATACTAATAAAAAATAAGTGATCATCATTTGTAGTAAATTACAAAGAGAAAAACGAAAAAGAAAAATAAATACGTACCTTTTGAAGTTTCTTTGTTAAAATTGTAGGTAAAGAATTTGACTCGGTCCTTACTTATATGTAAGAAAAGATAATCCGAAAGTTGCAATCGATTAGGAATCCTTCCTCTTCAAGAAGCACTTTTTACAAACTTTAAACATAATCCTTCAAAATATTAAAAAATGTTTTTTTATTTATTTTTATATTGTTCTGTATTATACTCCTAATAGTAAAAGAAACTATCAATTCCGTTCGGAACAAAACACCAAATTAATGAGAGTTTGCAAAATTCGCAGAAAAATTTCTTAGTCTCTAAATTTGATATCACGATAAACCAAAAGTACCCAACTCAATTTTATTTTTTAATATTTTTTTTAAATAGGGGTTATATTAACTCCATGCATAAGAATATATTCGATCCATATAACCCGTAATTTAAATGAATATTATGTGAATGATTATATTTATTTGACCACATACTCCGTAAAATTTGTAATGTGAACGAAAATATTTGAGATCAAACTCGTAACATGTATAAATATATTCGATCAATTAATAATACTAATGAAAATAAGTGATCATATTTGTAGTTAATTAGCAAAGAGAAAAACGAAAAGAAAAATAAATACGTACAATTTTTTGAAGTTTGAATTTGATAAACTCCGGGTTACTGTTTTAAAATTTAGGTAAAGAATTGACTCGGTTCTTTAATTATGATAGGTAGCTGGGTTCCGAATCTGTTCAGCAAAAAGGAATAGTCTATTTATTTCCTAATCTTAATAAGATCCGAATAAATTGTAAGGAATTAGGAATTCTTTATGTACAAGGAACACTTTTTAATATCGCTAAAAATTTAGATATGTAATACGAATAATTCTTAATATTAAATTTAGGTTGATTTTCGGCAGTTATAAAACCGAACAACTTTGTCCTAACTTTAATGCAATATTAAATTAACCCCTTTTTTCTTTTTACACAAACACAAGTTTGAATATTATGTGAATGATTCTCGTACCATTTTATAAATATATTGGATAAAACTCAATTAATTAATAATACTAATAAAATAAGATTTGAATTAAGAAAGCTAATCCAAAAATTGCTAGGAATCCTTTCTTGTACATATATATATATTTATTTTATTATGTTTCTTCAAAAATATTTATTTATATATTTTAATATAAAAATCCAAAATGTGTTATTGATACAATATTATAAATACTATCAATAGTATTTTTTTTTTTGATTTTCATTAGGATAATTATATTAACTTAATATTATGTGAGAACAATTGGAGGAAATATGTTGATAAACTAGTAATGTCAAGGAATATATTCGATCAATTAATAATACTAATAAACTAAGTGATCATATTTATAGTAAATTACAAAGAGAAAAACGAAAAGAAAAATAAATACGTACCTTTTTGAAGAATTTGATGTTGATAAACTCAGTTTCTTTGTTAATATTGTAGGTAAAGAATTGACTCGATCCTTTACTTATATAAGTAAAGCTGGGCCTGAATCCGTTTACCAAAAGGAATAGTCTATTTCCTAATCTTAATCAGATCTGAATAATTGCAAGGAATTAGGAATCCTTTTTGTACAAGGAACACTTTTTAATGCTAAAAATATTTAAGTATCACGCGGAGTAAAAAGCATGATATATTTTTTAGGTCCAACATAATATTACATTCGTATCAAAAATAAATATTTTTAAAAAATTGAATTTTTATATTACTTGTATTATAATAAAATTTTTGCTTTTAGCTCTAACATAATATTACTTCCTCTTACGTCGGATCCATGTTAAGAAAGATAATCCGAAAGTTGCAATGGATTAGAATCCTTCTCGAAGTGTCACTTTTTACTCGAAAGGGTGTCCGTTTATAGTGTCATATTTCCTAAAAATGAAATATTTTATTAATATTCTATTATCCCATCCACTATTTCCTCTACTAATTCTCTATCCTCTACACTCACAACACTTTTTAAATTCACTATTTCCTCCACTAATTCTCTCCTATTTTCAAATTATACTCACAACATTTTTCTTTCCACACTTTTCTAATTTGCGTGCCACCCCTAAAAGGGTGACACTCTTGACGACGGACTAGGAGTATTAAAAGTAAGAAAGTGGCCAAAATGAAAATTTAACGCTAAAAACGTCAACATCAAATGGTTAAATTTGGAAATCAATGGTATTTTAGTCATTTAGGTTCGTGACACAAACGTAGATATTGTGACATTGAAATCAACATCAAATGCTTTTCATTGAATGCATGAAGTTACGAAAAAAATTCCCAAATTCTTTTTCGACCTCAATTATTTTCTAATAAATTAGTTTTAAAAAAATTACACCAAAATTCATAATTTTTTTTTCCTCTACAAATAGAGACTAATTTCATTTGATTCTGGACACGTAGTAAAAAAAATCCTCTCTTCCTTGAATATAAATCAAATATTTTATAATAATTTTTTTAATTTTTTTTCCAATCATTAAAAAATTTCCTTCCAAAAATAAGATACTACTTTCATTTGATTTGGACACAAAAAATCATCTTCTTTGAAGTGCATGTCAATATTCTAAAAAATAAATGTAGTATAAATAGGTAGTTTGAAAGAGGGAGAGGAAAAAGTGGGGTTCGAGTTTCCTGATGAGGGAGTGTAGTGTTTGGGAAAAAAAAAATTCATTTAACACATTGTTAGTTATTTTTGGATTTTGATTTTTCTCAAAATTATTAAATAAGTTAAAATTGAAAAAGAATATTATAATTTTGTTCATGATGAGTTAATGTAAACAATTATGATATTTATTTAAAAATCATGTTTTTTGAATATAAATCAAAAATTTTATAATAAATTATTATTTTTTTTAATTTTTTTTTAACAAAAATCATAAAAAAATTCCTCAAAAAATAAATAGAGACTACTTTCTATTCGATTTGGACACAAAAAAGAAATCATCTTCTTTTGAAGTACATGTCAATATTCTAAAAATAAAGATAGTATGAATTGGTATTTTGTAAGAGGAAGAGGAAGAGAAGAGAAAGAGGAAGAGAAAGAGGAAGAGGAAGAGGAAGAGGAAGTGGAAGAGGAAGAGGAAGAGAAGAGGAAGATAAGAAGTACTGGGCTTTGATGAGAGAGTGGAGTGTTTGGGAAAAATTTCCATTTAACACAATTGTTAGTTTTTTTAAGATTTTGATTTTTCTTTCTCAAAATTAAATAAGTTAAATTGGAAATGAATAGTTATAAGTATGTTCATTGAAGAGTTAATGTAAACAAATATGAAATTTATTTATTATTACTATTGTTCGTATACTAATAAATGATATTTATTTTTTCGTTTAGAAAATTAACTATTTGGTTGTTACATTGATGGAGCTGATGTTATAGTATATATATATATATATATATATATATATATATATATATATATATATATATATATATATATATATATATATATACTCCTCCTCCCATATATTGCTATACCCTTTGTATATATATATATATATATATATGCTATATTGGTCCCAGATATCGCTATCATATCTATCGGGTATATACGCATATATATGGTATATCGATGTAATAGATATGGTATATCTGTATATAGGAAAATATGTATATGAGTGTATTGTGAAAATATGAAGAGAGAATTAGTGGAGGTCATATATGTAAATATGAGTTGTATATATAGATGTGTGTGCGTAAATAAGAAAGAGATATGAGCCGATTTAAATAAGGGTTAAATAACGGTATGTATATATATGCATATAAGTATATAAGTTGACGCCATATTCATCGACTATATATATATATGTACTATATATATATATGTGTATATATATATATATATATGTATATATATATATATATATATATATATGTATATATATATATATATATATGTATATATATATATATATATATATATATATATATATATGTATATATATATATATATATATATATGTATATATATATACGTATATGTATATATATATATATGTATATGTGTATATATATATGTATATATACTCCCTCCGTCCGTCGTCCGATTTAGACATTTCCACCCCATCCGACTTAAACAATCTCAAAAATGGAAAGTACTTATTAATGGGACCCCACATTTACACTCACAACAAATTTTCACTCATTACTCCCTATCCCACTTTCTCTCACCTACATCACTTTTCATACTCACAAGATCCACTTACACTTTACTCAAGCAACCTCCACCCAGCTTCTATTTTTTTTAAATCCCCTAAACGTCCTAATCCTGATTTTTTTCCTTATAGCTCCACTGTGACTGTGAGTATATATATATATATATATATATATATAGTATGTATGTATATATATATATATGTATGTGTGCATATATATATATATATTGTATATATATATATATATATGTATATATATATATAGTATTGAAATTAAATATCTCTACATATATAGAGTTTCAATCATTCGGAAATAAAAAAATATTACTTATTTATTTATTTAAGTCACCAAATTAACAAAGTCCGAAACCCTTTGTATCTAGCCTCCGAAACCCCACCATTTCGCTTCACCTCTTATTGTAGCTCCCTCATCTTTTTCAGCCAAAAGTGTTCCAAGTTTGAAAATTGTGCCATCCTCAATTGGAAAATATTTGAATAAATCAAAGTATTTCTCGCACAATTGGATGCATGATGATTTATTTATTGTCCACTTTAACATACACAATTGGATGCATGATGATTTATTTATTATCCACTTTAACATATATTTTGAGTGAATCCGTTATTTCTGTACAATTTAACGTAGAATTGTTTTTTCTAAATAAAGAATCATACCTTCTTGACTTGTTAGAATCAAATCTTTATCAACTTCATTCATGTTCGTCGTCAATAAACTCTTTATATACTAGACTTGATTTTATAACAATCTTGTGTATTGGATTTGATTCCTTCATAACAATCTTGTATAGGTCCATTCTATACTCACAATTCTCCTTTGCTTCAACATCGGCCAATTGACCTCCTAACCCACTTATAACATCCTTCTCAAAATTACTCGTACTCGAAGCCAAATTAAAATTAAGTGGCTTACAATTCGTTTCTTCTGTAGCTATATCTCCACCTACGGATAGAAGATCATTAATAACCTCTTCTCCTTTGTATCATCATCTTGACTATTCGAATTTGATCCACGAATCCAACGGCAACATTGTCTTTTCCGTACAAATCAATCCAGCTCTGGCCGATGTAATACGAGGGAAAATAACCACGTGTCCTACAAGTTTTCTACAAGCCCCGACCCGTTGCATAGGGTTGACACGAACTTGTAAATTCTGCAATGCCCGAAAAAATCGCTCCTCACATTCTGTAACTACTTGATCTCGCTCTTCACACGTGCTGCAAACACACATTCATGTTCGTACAATCACGCTCAAACTATTAAATCTATAGTATAAATTAGAGCTTGTACTTGCTAGCGCTCTTGAACAAAGAGTGCTACTAAATTTTCATTTCGCTCTACAGTTCTTTTCATGCCCTTTGCCCTTAAAAAAAAATTTATTTTTTAAATTAAAGAAATTTTTTTTTTAATTAAAGAAAAAAAATGTCCTCGAACACGGACGCTCAAACGGAAGTGAGTATGTTAAGGTTGGGACTGAGGTTGCTAGAATAGCAGCCTAACTGTTTTTGTTGTTACCGTTGTTGTTGGCCATTTTTTCAGGATTTTACATGCTCGGATTGCAACTGATGTAGCGAAAATCAACACAAAAGAAAAACTAATAAAGGAAAACCTCATAACGAATAATCTACGGAATAGATTATTGAGCTAAATTAACAATGATTTTAGAATTTAACACACCAATCCAGGTGAAAAGGAAATAAACCTGTTTATATTTTATAGATAAAAAGTTTGATTTTCGGATTTAACATATGATCCTATTTTATATGACTCATGTGACTTAGAAAAAAGTTAAAATCTCCTAAAATTACTTCTAATCTATATAGTAACATAATAGAACTCGAAAACAACAAAACATAAAATACTACCTACTTAATAATAATTCAAAAAATACTAATAAAATAAGAAAAGACATGAAAATACTTAATATCTCAGGAGAATACGATATAGGTTCATTTAAATAATGCCAAGAACAATATTTAATCTCATGATGACTCACTAATTAAGTTTAAAATAAATAATTAACAAAAACACAAGGGGCTGTTTAATTATATCTTAAGCTAGCTTGTTGATGACACCAAGTGAGCTCGTCAATATCAGCTTCAGTGTACGATGGTTTAATCCAAGTGCCTCGCCGTAGTTCCGTAAAATTGGCCGGAACCGCACTTGTATAACTTCCATCACAAGAGTGGTACTTTCCCGAATCAAGAGAATAAAAAACGCCATTGTCATTATGAAACTGCGGAAAGTAAATCTTGTTCCCCATTCCTCTCAAAACACTCGTCTCCAAGTAGGACATGCCATCGCTCAAATACAACATCTCGTCACTCCCCAAGCTATTAACTTCTTCCCATACCATTTTCGAGAGATCAAACCTCACGAGATGAACTTTCCGATATTCGGAACTTATAATCACGGCTAACAGTTTCTTTGCCGATCCGTCCTTCTCTTCTACCACCAACTGAGACTGTGGCCAAACAATATAGCGTTTCTTATATACCCCATAAAGAATTTTCCATTTTTCATTTTCCACATCAAACACGGCAATATTGCACATCTCTCCTAGAAAGTAGAACTTCCCGTTGGAGAATACCGGAGCACAACAACACGGCCTAATAAATCTCTTATAACCAAAGTGAAACCCTAAAAATTTCCACTCCGGTTCCCCACGTTTAATTGTAAAAAACCATTTACCGTATTTGCAACTCGCATAACCAAAAACAGTACAATCTGGTGAGGTGGGCGGAGATGAGAAATGAAATCTTGAGATGATGATGTCGTCTAGATCTATATCCGGAAGGCCTATTTTGTTCTTGGTGAAGGGATTGAAGAAAAATAACTTTGAGCCTCTATTCAAGAGTAACCACCCGAAATTTGAAGAACGAATACACATACCAGATAATTCTGGAATATTCTGACAATGCATGACATTGTATACTGGGTTGTAAATTTTGCATAAGCTGTCATTTAAACTAATCAGATATGGTGACTCGGAGAATGGAAAGGGCCTAACAGCAGGAATTGTTGTTGACCGCCATGAATTGCAAACTGATTTGAAAGTAGTCGAGTCAACAACAGTGAGGCGCGAGATAATCAAACTTAGAAGGTCTGATGGCAGATCCACCCACGATCGCTTCTCCGTCTTCATATCTTTTCTTATACTGCACGAGATATTGATCAAAGATTCAATAATGAGAAAGCAAAGGGTTACATGATTTTCTTAAAAAACAGAGAATAAATAACATACAATCAAAAAAGAAAAATCTGGTCACTAAGTTTTTGCACAAGCTGTGCAAGTATGATCATGTCAAACAATTGCAATATCTTCTAGCTAGAATATAAGCTCATACTTTCTTCCAACGAGGTCGGAAAATCGACCTCATTGTAGCTTTGCACTAGACAAAAGAATAATTAGAAATTGTATTATAATGAAATTGCATTAAAATAATTTTCTTATTTAAAATGAGATATTTATTTTAGAATCGATTAAAAATAAAAAATTGCAGAAAATTTTAAAATTTGATATCAACAACAAAGTTATTTTAATGAAATTTTAAAATTTGATATCAACAATAAAGTTATTATTTTATTAAAATTTGATTTTATGATGTTGAATTTGACGTATAATTGTGGTCAAAGTTAAGTAATTAGGACTTGACTTGTGTTATTAACAGAGTTTGCTATTTGCAGAAAATTTCTTAGTCTCTAAATTTGATATCACATAATACTAATAAAATAAGTGATCATATTGGTAGTAAATTACTAAGAAAAAAAACGAAAAGATACCTTTTGAAAAAAGTTTGATGTTGATTAACTCCGTTACTTTGTTAAAATTGTAGGTAAAGAATTGACTACATAGGTCCTTTAATTATATAGGTAAAGCGGGACTCCAAATCCGTTCATCAAAAGGAATAGTCTATTTTAGGGGTGGAAATGGTTCGGTTTAGCTCGGTTTGGGGTAATTTAGAAGTCAAACCGCTATACATCGGTTTGGAGAAATCCCAAACCGAGCTGAACCACAAAATAGTCCAAGCCGAGCTGAGCTAAACCATCACGGTTCGGCTCGGTTTGAACCACGGTCTGATTTTACGGTTTAAACCGTGGCTTAAACCACGGTTTGAACCACAACTCTTACACCATTATGCTCCTTATCAATGGTATTAATCAATGCTTCAAATGATGATCAAAGACTGCAGAGAGTGAAAACGAAAATTCATGCGCCAGATCTTGATGAACCTTGATAACAATAGACCCTCAAAACGACTTTGCAGCTCAGCTTCTGATTTAATATTGTTTTAATGAGGCTGTATTGGGTCAATTTCAGAATAAATAAACACGTAACATTCAAAACGAACAAAAAACACCCAAAAATCGATGAATTTAATGAAGCAGAATAAACATACATAAATCTAAACATTAAATATGATAAGAGAAAAAATAAAAATTAAAAAATATCACAGTTTCTGGTCGTCGTCAATCTCCAGCTTCTTCTGGCACCCAGTGGTCGGATTCGCAATGTTGAACTGCACTCACATCACACACACGACACATACCATAAGCAAAATTAATAAGAAAAACCATATACAAATTCAAACATGGATATCTAGAAGGAGATAATACAGAGAAAAATTGAAAGATCAGAAACCTACCTTCATCTTCGACGGCGACAGAGAAGGCCGAGCTGAAGAAAATGCCGCTCGCTAGGTTTTGATGCTGCGGTTGCTGCTAGGGTTTTGTGGGAAAGTATGACTGAGATTATAAAGGTATCAGCCATCGGACCCTAAATCGTATGGGCTTTCTGATTTTTGGGCTTTTTTGGCCGAGTAATTAGTGTATGACTCTAACGAGTAATTTGTGGTTCCAAAGTCAATTATACGAACCTATGTAGCTCATTGTTCTCAATGGTTTGTACTCATAAGATCTTCCCACGCCCAATCTCTTTGACTAACAATGCTTGCTGAAAACCTTGAAAGGAGAGCATTGTACTTGTACAAAATCATTGAGTGCTTGAACCTGTATAAGGGTTTGTTTATATCTTAAGCTTGTTGATGACACCAACTGAGCTCGTTAATATCATCTTCAGTGTACGATGGTTTAATCCAAGTGCATCGCCATAGTTCCGTCAAATTGGCCGGAACCGCACTCATATAACTTCCATCACAAGAGTGGTACTTTCCCGAATCAAGAGAATACAAAACACCATTGTCATTATGAAACTCGGAAAGTAAATCTTGTTCCCCATTCCTCTCAAAACACTCGTCTCCAAGTACGACATGCCATCGCTCAAATACAACATCTTCTCGTCACTCCCCAAGCTCTTAACTTCTTCCCATACCATTTTCGAGAGATCAAACCTCACGAGATGAACTTTCCGATATTCTTAACTTATAATCACGGCTAACAATTTCTCTGCCGATCCGTCCTTCTCTTCTACCACCAACAGAGACCGTGGCCAAACAATATAGCGTTTCTTATATACCCCATCAAGAATTTCCCATTTTTCGTTTTCCACATCAAACACGGCAATATTGCACGTCTCTCCTAGAAAGTAGAACTTCCCGTTGGAGAAAACCATTGTCATTATGAAACTGCGGAAAGTAAATCTTATTGTAATACTCCCTCCGTCCCATAGAGCTTAGGAAGATTCTATTTGACATGAAAATTAAGGAATATTATTATAGTATTAGGAGAGAGAATGAGTGGAAGAAGTGTTGTGAGTGTGAAAAATTAAATAGGAGAGAGAATGAGTGGAGGAAATAGTAAATTATAATGTGTTGTGAGTATTAAAATAATGTAGGAGAGAGAATGAGTGGAGGGAATAGTAAATTTCTTAAGAGTTATGGGACGCCCAAAATAGAAAGTTTTCTTAATACTTATGGGACAGAGGGAGTATTAAATGAGAATAAGAAAATGCAATAAAGTCAAAGAATTGAATTGAATTGATTGAAGATGTAAGGAAGAAAGAAAATAAACAAATGTATACTCCCTCCGTCCCGTCCCACGTGAATACAAACTTATTTTCTTTTTGGTCCGTTCCACGTGAATACAAACTGTCCAAAATGGAAATAAATTTATTATTTTATATTCACCCTACCCCACCCACTCATTCTCTCTCTTCATTTCCTACCACACAATTTATTCAACCAACTCCACTCATTCTCTCTCTTCATTTCCTACCACACATTTTCATTATCTTAATAATATTTCTTAATTATTGTGCCCGGAAAAATGGTTTGTAATCACATGGGACGGAGGGAGTATATATTAGTATTTTAACTTGTGACATATTGATAAGATAAGTGGTGAAAAGCAGCATTATAACTATTTGGCGGGTAGTACTATATACAAGGCATGGAATTTACAAGGCACGTGTAAATGACCAAAATACCCTCATATATATACTTAAAAAAAAAAATCTCTTCCCTCCCCATTTCAAACGTCTGTTCTGTTCTCTCTCTCTCTCTCTCTCTCTCTCTCAAAACCTAAGAAACCAACGGGCTCTCTCTTCTCTCTCTCACTCGACGAACGCCGCCGACCACCACCGACCGACGGAAAAAATGAAGACAAACCTCCCTAAAACCGGTGGAAAGTCCGTCTCTTCTTCCGCCGCTCCAAAAGTAATTCTTTTTAACCTAAAATTTCAATTTGAAAACCCAACATTAATTTTATGCCTAAAATGGATTATATAATGCTTAATGTTGTTTAAACATATCCTAAATGGTTCTAATTGCGATTTCGTAACATAAATTTGGGTTTTTTGTTTGAATCGGATACGAATTCGTGTGCCTAAAATTTGAAATTGTCGGCGTGTGTTTCGTATGAACACATACGAATGGTCACCAACATTTCGTGTAATGGCACACGAAATGTAAACTGATTCATCAGTTTACATTTCGTGTGCCAATACACGAAATGTTGGTGACCATTTCGTGTTATAGTACACGAGATACTTTCCACATTTCGTATATTAGGACACGAAATGTAAATTGATTCATCAGTTTGCATTTCGTGCTCTAATACACGATATGTGGTGAGGTTTCTCGTGTCTTTATACACGAAATGATCACCAACATTTCGGGTATTTCCACACGAAATGTCAACTGGTTCTTGAAAATTAATTGTCTCTTATTTAATTTTTTGTAGGGACGTAAACCTGCGACGGCCTCTAATAGAAAGAGGAAGGCTGAGGAGACAGCTGCAGCTAAGGCAGATAAACGGAGCAAAAAGATTCACGACAAGAATGTCGTGATTGAGCAGCCTGTGGATGAAGAGACGGATAGTGAGGGTACATATTCTAGTGAGGATTCATCTTCTCGCACTCGTTCCCGAGGTGCATCTGTGCGTGAGGCACAGTTATCTAGTGATGATGATGATGATGAGGAGGAGGAGGAGGAGGAGGAGGAGGAGGTGGAGGAGAGTGTATCTGTGAGGCCTCGCAAGAGGCGGGAGGCACGGGCAAGAAAGGGGAAAGGGGCTAAGGATGACGAGTGGTAGCTTAAGAGTAACCCCGGTGGAGGCCCGGAGGAGGTTGATTTGTTGTACGGGTTTGGTCATCATCGAGCCAGTAAGATATGGGAGAACGCCACTTGTGAGCCGGTGTTGAAGCGCCAAACGAGGCAGCAGATTCTAGATAAGTAAGTATATGATTTGTTTATTAAATAATAGCCATTTGCAAAACATTTCAAGAATCAGTTGACATTTCGTGTGCCAATACACGAAATGTTGGAGACCATTTCGTGTTGTAGTACACGAGATACTTTCCACATTTCGTATATTAGGACACAAAATGTAAATTGATTCATCAGTTTACATTTCGTGCTCTAATACACGATATGTGGTGAGGTTTCTCGTGTATTTATACACGAAATTATCACCAACATTTCGGGTATTTCCACACGAAATGTCATCTGGTTCTTGAAACAGAGGGAGTATTAATTATAATGTTTTGTTTGGAATCAACAGGTTCTCGCATGCTTCTTTACCGGAGGATGATAGAGCTTGGTGGGCTCGTGTTCAGGGTACCGGCCTCCATTTCCTACATGATGCTACCATTCGCCGGCCTAGCATGGCGCTCCTAACGCCAGGAATGGTCTCCCGAGACTAATACCTTCCACATGTCGTGGGGAGATGACGATCACTATGCATGACGTCACTCATATCCTAGGTATATTCTTGTTTGTTGTCTATTTTTTATAAATTACATAAATTTTATCAATTTCATAAATTTTATCAATTTTATTAATTATTTCATTTTCAATTTGTAGGTATCACTGCTCAGTGGCCCCGTTGCGAAGGCGGATCCAGAGCCGACGTAGCCCGTATCAGGCACGCCTGAGACAAGCTCGGAAGGGCACGACCTACTCTTTAGATGGCCTCCGCCGGTCCTTTTGAGTCCCCTTCCGACATGACCGACGATGAGCGCTTCTACGTACATCATGTTCCTCCTCGGCTCCACGCTGTTCGTGGACAAGACTCAGGATAAGATGCCCTCAGACTACCTTTCATTGTGCGTGGTTATTGACAGAGTGGGGGCTCTATCCTGGGGGACAGCTGCGTTGGCATATCTATACCGGGAGTTGGGGAAGGCATCTAGATACGGATGCAAGCAGATCGGTGGTTGTTTGAGTCTTTTAGAGGTAATATTTAACAATTATTTAATAATTACAACATGTATTTACGGTTATAACATTGTTAACTCATTTATTTCATACATTTGCAGGCCTGGATATACGAGCAATTTCCGTTCGTGAGCGCATCTGATCCTGTTACTTCCACGTATATGCAGTGGTTCCTGGCTAGGACTCATGTTCGGATTACTAATCCGAATCATGATGCCCTAGTTAACGTTCCACCACCGCCTAGGGTTGTAGAGACACGAGGCATACTACTTTCGCTGCTCACGGATGACAGTTTATCCGCGGAGGTCAAAGATAAGATTAGACGGGCCATTGATCTATACGGAGACGGTTCATGATTATGTTCATTTTGGTTGTTTATGTTGGTTTGTAAATTTTGGATACAATGTTTGTATTTCGGATATGTTCGTTTTGGTTTGTAAATTTTGGATACAATGTTTGTATTTCGGATATGTTCGTTTTGGATTTGTAAATTTTGGTTGTTTATGTTTTGGAATATGTTTGGGATATGTTCATTTTGGTTTGTAAATATTGAAATCAGTTTGTTTCAGTTTGTGTTTCAGGATAAGATGCCCTCAGACTACCATCTCGTGTGCTTATACACGAGATGGTTTGACTCATCTCGTATATATACACACGACATTTTTTATTTCATCTCGTATGAACACACACGAGATACATTACTGGGTAGTTAGTGTATTTCGTGTAATGTTCATACGACATAAATGAAATACGTCGTGTATATTTATACGAGTTATGATGTTCCATCTCGTGTATAAGAACACGAGATGGTCTCTGGAATGAAAAAAAAAACAGACACTGAAACAAACAAACTGATGTATCCATACATCAAAACTATAATTTAAGTACTACATCAAGTGATCCAATTTTAATATACTATATCCGTCCCAAAACTTCATACAAAAAATAATCAATACGCTATACACATAAACTATGGCCTATTTCCTGCAATTCGTGCTTCATTCGCCAAAATTGAGAGTCGGTTGAATGTTTCTATCCGAGTTATGTATGGCATGATCAGGTTACTTGCGCTTGGATGACGTTGCTCCCCCCAATATAGTGCTACTGATGGTATCGGATAATCACTAACGGACATGTGCAGCTGCAAAAGTAATAAAATAGTCAAATATAACAAATTTAGAAATTATAAGATAGTTAAATATAACGAATTAAAGTATCATACCAATATAAAATGGTTTCCCACATGTCCCAACACAAGTGTGTCTGTGGGTGGTCCTGCTCCTTGTGGTACGATCCACTGGTAGGCATGTGAAGCCAGCGATTTGCGAGTACGAGACAAACACCACATTATACACCGTGGCTATGATGTGCCCTATCTCTGGGAGTATCAACCAATAATATTCCGAACATGGGGAGCCATAGTGAGTAATGCGACTATAGAGCTCGTCCATATCTCTCCAAGGCATAACACTCTCATAAAGCTCGCGGCGATGAAGCAGCTCCTTGGCACAATCTGAGCGCACTCTTTGCCACATCTCCTCTGTTCCGTATATTTGCGCTGCTACTGCTCTATATCCACAATTTCCATCACCCATCACATCTGTGAAGCCATCAATAAATGGGACAATGAGAGGGGTAAGCAACATCCTATGCACAGAAGTATGTATATCATTGACTTGTCCATTTCCACGACCCCGTCCCCATCCCCGTCCCCGACCTCGACCTCTCCCACGACCTGAAGCAGCTAGTGGTGGAAGAGATGTAGGAGTGGTAGGGCTAGATGGTGTAGTGTTTGAAGCTGATTTCGGATTTGGTGACTCCCGCGACATCAAACCCGATTGGGTTGATGCAATAAATGAAGATCTAGACTCGCCGCTAGTGGAGGGTGGTGTAGTGGGGACTCCAAAATGTCTGTCGGTACGCTCCCAATCTGATAGTACTCTACAACTGGTGGTCCGGGGTTTATTTGCCTTTGAAATATGATCCGGCTCAGAAGCATCTCCGGTTTGTGGATGTAGCCCTTCATTTATCGTTTGAAATAACCTTCTCTTTACCGGTCAGTGCGTTCTGCAGCTTCATTCAACACGGCTTCAAAATCGGGTCCGGTGGGACAAGATTCTACTTCAATGTCCAACTTCTTCCAAAAATCATGAATCGAGGACAACTCAATCCGGCCCTCGTAGTTTTGTATGCATGCAATCTCGTGACTACATGGAAGTCCATGTGTTCGCCTCGAGTAACACCCACGGCTGAAGGATCCATGACATTATCCCCACAACGACTCCGCTCTTCTTTGATGATGTCCAAAGCCGCCTTTGACACTCGCCCCCAATATGTCGTGATACGATCACATGTCTTCATATCATTTGAGATTCTACTCTTTGATTGCTCTATAGTAGCTTTGATTGTTGTTATTTGGATTTCCATAATCTCATGAGCCTTTTTGAATAATGTGTCAAAAGTAGAAGAAGCACTCCCAAGGCCTTCTTCAACATGTTATGCTCACTCTCACTGTTCGTGGCGTGGGTTCCGAAGTGCAAGAATCGATTCGTGTGCATCGACAAAATATTCGTAGAGTATGGAGCAATCAAAGTCTCGCGGAGGTAGGTCAATAAATCAGGATAAGATCTGTAATGATCGCAAAACAATTGCCAACGGGTGTCCCACTCTTCACTAGTAGCGGCTGATATTGCTTTATTAAATCTCCTCATGAATGATAGTGCAAACTCATTGCTACCAGTTTTAGCCAACGCTCTCTTTTTAATATTGACTTCGATATGCCTTCGACACAAATGGTGTGCGGTCTCGGAAAATACCATTTGGACAACATTAATGAAAGCCAAGTCACGATCAGTTAAGAAAACAGTTGGCATGTGGGGAGTATGAAAAAGACTTTGCAAATTCTTGAGTGCCCACGTGTAATTCTCAGTCTTCTCATTTTGGAGGAATGCATATGCAATTGTGAAATTCTTCCCCGTTGAAGTAAATCCTATAATCTCAAGTAATGCCATTCCATAGCAGTTGGTGTTGTAAGTGCAGTCACCTTGTATCATTTAAAGAGAAATGAAGTTAGAAATGAATAAAATTGCAATTCAAAAAAAATGCATACGACTTGTGGAAAACAGAGTCAAAAAACAGATTCAAAAAAATCAAAAATTTACCTTGTACTACATATGGAAAACAGTTAAGCATATCCGATGCTCGTGGGTGAGAGAAGAATATGTCATCGATCATGTCACTCTCGTTAGCTTTCCTCATGAAGAAGGTATATTGCTTATCCTCGAGTGCTTTTATGAACTGTTGAAGCGAGGATCTCCCTTGTCGTTCTTGTGACTTGCATTTTGTGAGGGCATTGTGGACGTGTTTCGGAGTACTCACGTTCTTCTCATCCTTCCTCTTTAACATTGTTAGAATGTTATTTGGACGTACCAAAGACTGACTTGCGCTACACACCTCCTCATATTCAGAACTAGTCAATTTACCCAACGGATGACCTCCGGGATACGTTGGAAATTCGTGATTATGAGAACCATGCTTCACAACGTAACCCCATACCCCATCACCCCTATCTTTGGCCCGGATTTCAAAATTGCACCCAATCTTCTTCGTACTAGTCAACCTCACATCTTTAGTTTTTCCGGACCTGTACTTGCCACCAAAATGGCATACAATCTTCGCGTAGCCTAGGATCTTGCCACTTGTCTTCCTCGAATCTCCTATAGAAAGGGTTATATTTTGACGGGCCGCGATATCCCGTACGTGTTTAACAAGATCATCCCTATTTGAAAATAATAGGGATGTATCGAATTGATCACTGACATCCGGTCCCTACAAATTGTATTACCATCAATTAGAAAATTGCACAATAAACAACAAAGTCAGATGACATTTCGTGTAACATTATACGAGATGTTCCTTGAACATCTCGTGTAACTTTACACGACTTAAACGCATTTATCTCGTGTAACATAATACGAGGTAATACACCATAACTCGTGTAGAAAAACACGACAAACAAAGATAAAACTCGTATAATCTCACACGAAATAGAGTAATATCAGAATTTAAAAATCCAATCTTGAAAAACAATTTCGTTTCAACATTGGATTTTTATTGCGATTTTGATCAAAACACCAAATATAACTTAAAAAACTTACTTCATTGCTGCTTGGATTTTGATTTTGATGTGGAGAATTTGGTGGCAATCCTTCTTCTTCAAAAATATATTCCACAAGCTTAAGATCAATATGATCATGAAAACTTGGAGAATGTTGTGGAGAATCCATACTATGGTGTTAGATGATTTGAGAATTAATGAAAATAATGGGTATAAATTTATGGGCGTTAAGACTTGGACAATGGTGTCGCAGCTGCATGGGTGTACAGTTCTCTCTGTTGGGTCGTTGTCTGCGTGTATATCGTGTTTTATGTAGGGCTTCAGGGTGTATCTCGTGTGTATATACACGAGATACTATGGTACATATCGTGTATACACACACGATATAGTATTTGTTTCTGGTAATTATCTCGTATGAACAATACACGAGATACACCCTGATTCATTTCGTGTATTGTTCATACGAAATGTATTAGTAAATGTCGTGTATTTAAACACGACACATCATATAATAAAATAAAAATTAATTATAAATAAATTTGGTAGGTTATATGATATTGTATGATGTTGGTTCAATCTTATATGTAATCATTGTTTGTTTTCCAACTTATTATAACAAGAAACATATAATCTTGATTAACAAATATGATAATTTCAAATATATGATCTTGAGTAGTTGGTATTCCTCTAATGTACAACTTATCATTAACCTCGTTTATTTTTTTTTATTTTTTTCTAGATTCTAGATGGCATTTAAAGTGTTTTTCATCTACATGAGTTTCCTCCAAATCCAAATGGAAATTGAGTTACAAATATGTGCCATTATTTAGGGTTTTTAGGGTTTTATGTGTCCCGATCTTGTGAAAAATGGTATACGGCTACCTCGTTTATTTTTTTTTAATTTTTTTCTAGATTCTAGATGACATTTAAAGCATTTTTCATCTACATGAGTTTCCATCAAATCCAAATGAAAATTGAGTTACAAATATGTGCCATTATTTAGGGTTTTTAGGGTTTTATGTGTCCTGATCTTGTGAAAAATGGTATACGGCTACCTCGTTTATTTTTTTTAATTTTTTTCTAGATTCTAGATGACATTTAAAGTGTTTTTCATCTACATGAGTTTCCATCAAATCCAAATGAAAATTGAGTTACAAATATGTGTCATTATTTAGGGTTTTTAGGGTTTTATGTGTCCCGATCTTGTGAAAAATGGTATACGGCTACCTCGTTTATTTTTTTTTAATTTTTTTCTAGATTCTAGATGACATTTAAAGTGTTTTTCATCTACATGAGTTTCCTCCAAATCCAAATGGAAATTGAGTTACAAATATGTGCCATTATTTAGGGTTTTTAGGGTTTTATGTGTCCCGATCTTGTGAAAAATGGTATACGGCTACCTCGTTTATTTTTTTCTCCATTCTAAATGGCATTTAAAGGGTTTTTCATCTCTATGACTTTATTTATAATCATTTGTTAGGTGATTATAAATAAAGTGGTATCACTTAAATGTGATAGATTATATGATATTGTATGATCCAATATGACGTTTGTTCCTTGTCATGTATAAGTGTATAAATTTTGCTCAATTAACAACACAATTCAATAATATAACATAGCATATGCGTATCATTAACATCGTGTTGCAAATCATCGAAGAACACCTTCATTTTGATATGTCGTATGGATATACACGATATTAGGACATCATATCGTGTGGTTGTGTACAACATTAATGACAGAGTAAATTTAAATTTCGTATAATTTCATACGACCTAATATTTAACACAATTAGTTTATGTCGTGTAAAAGTACACGAAATAAAGGCTTCCTGTCGTCCTTTCGCACACGACACGCGAAGGGTAGTTTGGGCATTATTGATGCCTTGTATGTAAGGTGCCTTGTATATAGAATTTACCCTATTTGGCTTTTGCTTATTAATGCTATAAATAGGTTGTATTTTATTTATGAGCTTATAGCTTATAAGTGAAAACAAACACTTCAATTTTAGCTCAATTAGAACCAAAAATCATAACTCATTCAAAATAAACGAAGCAAACAAAGATTAATAAATGTAAGCAAACAAAGATTTCATAACCCCCATACTGGAAATGTTTGTGGCTTCGCTTGATAAAACGATCCCCTTCAAGTTTCCAAATTACTTCCCCTACACGAAACTCGGCAGTTGTATCATGCAAAAAGAACAATGAAATGTCTTGGTAACATGCTTGATTTGCCGCGGTATTTGTATTTCAAGGTATTCTCTACCTCCACCTTTACCTTGGTACGGTCCTCCATCAAAACATAACGAACATCGAAAATGTCAATACCAAAGTGCTCATAGCTAGAAGAATCGTTCTGCTCGGTGCGAACATAGTAGAGTTATCATTAAGAGAGAAGGAGTTTATGATTATTTCCAGACCACGGGAGACGTCATCTAATTCCTTCAAACGCTCAAGAAAACCATCCACCTGCCCTAACTTGTGAACCGTGGCAACCTGGACCAAGATCCAAATCATCCTTCTTTATTGAGTATACACGAGGCGTAACCCTATCTCCAGAGGTTAATATATAATGGATATTGTCTTCACAAAATAGAAAATTCCCTTTATCAAATAGGAAACGGCGGGGTAGACGATGATCCGGGCAATGAGGGGAAGTTTACCCCAAACTCCAGTTCTTACACAAAATACAACTAGGCCGATAGACTCTGTGTAAAGGAAAATATTTGAGGCACAAAGAGCAGACAGGCTAAAATACAGACCAGATAAATATGAAGGAACAAAGAGAGATTCCCACATATTAGTATTTGTATCAAACATCTCAAAACTAGGGAGACCATGATTTAGAGGTTCAGATGCCTCGCTAAATATAAAACTTATGATCATCAACAGGGCCAGAAACCAAAGGCTGAGGCTTAGGAGAGTTCATGGAATCAATATAAACAATACCCTTGTTCTTCGAATTGATGTCACCACACAAGTAGAGTTTGGAATCAACAGAAAAGAAGAACATATCCACGGGCAATGATTTTAGGGTTTCAATCAGCAAGTTGTAATTCCTTATCTTCCCCTGCTGAACCCTCTATCGAACCAAGTTCATAAATAAAATATTGACCATCATCATCCTCAAATACCGTGTACACCACTCCCCTCTGCTTCTCCCTTTCAGCATCAATCACAGAGGTTGATGAGCGACATCGTTTCATGGCTGCCTGCGCAAGAGAACCTCGACGGCCGCTCTTGCTTCTCAAGTTCTTGCACCCACTTTTTAGCCCGTGTAGCCGTGTACGTGTAAATGACTCCCAATTGATTCCTTGGTTGACCAAGGCAGCGGCGAAAAAGGACCGACGTAGATGCGATTGATCAAGGCAGCGGCAACGGAGGAGGCGGCGACGAGGAAGGGAGGAGCGGCCAAACCTAACCTAGAAAAGTTAAATAAATAAATGAGTAATGCTTAGGAAACTAATAGATTAAATCTTAGTTATATAAATATTTTTATTGATTTTTAAATGATGCTTTAAACATTTAAACTATTGTACATTTATAATAAAAATGAAAAATAGTTCTTATAAAAACAGTGAAATAGCACTTCTGCCACTAAGTTCACACGGAGTTGTAATTATGACCTAAAGTTTCATTTTTTTAATACAACATGTTCACACTTTATTGCAATTCAGGGTAAAAATAGATGACATTTGACGAAAGCTAACGAAATAAACAGAAAATATAACGAGCATCTTTCAAATTCACATTTTTAGCCCCTGAAGTTTCATATTTAAAAAAATATATATTGTAACAATAAATTTTAATAAATAAAACATTATTAAATAATAACATATAACTGATTTTAATAAATATATAAATAAAATTAATATAATATATTTTAAAAAAAAATGTGTTGTATTTATTTGTATATTGCTTGTACTATAATAAAATTGCATTAAAATAATTTTTTTATTTAAAATGAGATATTTATTTTAGAATCGATTAAAAATAAAAAATTACAACAATTTATTATAAAAAGGAAGAAAGAGTATGTTGTTCATCCGTCGTCATCACATATAGTCCTATTTTGAAATTGATAATCAACTTGAATGAACGATTTATTATATAGGTAAAGCTAATCCAAAAATTGCTTGGAATCCTTTCTGTACATATACATATATATATATATATATATATATATATATATATATATATATTTATATACATATATATTATGATTCTTCAAAAAATATTTATTTATATATTTTAATAAAAAAATCCAAAACGTTTTATTTTTATTAATACAATATTATAAATACTATCAATATCAATTTTTTAAATTTCATTAGGATAATTATATTAACTTAATATTATGTGAGAACAATTGGAGGGAATATGATGATAAACTAGTAACGTCAAGGAATATATTCGATTAATTATTAATACTAATAAAATAAGTGATCATATTTGTAGTAAATTACAAAGAGAAAAACGAAAAGACAAAATAAATACGTACCTTTTGATTTGAAGTTTGATGTTGATAAACTCCGTTACTGTTTTAAAATTGTAGGTAAAGAATTGACTCGAACCTTTACTTATATAGGTAAAGCGGGGCTCCGAATCCGTTCAACAAAAGGAATAGTCTATTTTCTAATCTTAATTAGATCCGAATAATTGCAAGGAATTAGGAATCCTTTTTGTACAAGGAACACTTTTTAATGCTAAAATTATTTAAGTATCACGCTGGAGTAAAAAAAAAGAATGATATAATTTTTAGGTCCAACATAATATTACATTCGTATCAAAATAAATATTTTTAAAAAAATTAATTTTTATATTACTTGTATTATAATAAAAATTTTGTTTTTAGCTCTAACATAATACTAGTCAGTAACCCGTCGGTACTCGACGGTGAATAATTTTTTTTTGATTAAGTGAATAATTATTTATGTGTTTTAATTGATTTTTAAGTAACAATATAAATCGAAATTGATAATCAATGTAGCGGATATTAGGAGTATAATTAATACAGAAAAAAGATGTTGACACATGATGTAACGTGGAAAGCCCTTGAGACAACTATCTCGCCGGCACAAAACCACGGGAGGTTAGGTCCCTGCCTAACCAAAAAAAATTATTAAAATTTTAGTGTTACAACTTTGGAAGATGAAGAGATATGGTTACAATAGCGTGAGTTTAATAGTGTGAGTCTAAGTGTCAACATAATCTCTTTCATCTCCTATATATTTAAAGAAAAACAAAAAAAAAACAAAGAAAATAATAAGAAATTTCAATACTTTTGTTTAACCACAAATTGTGCGACATAAATTCTCAGAGTTTGTCGAAAACTTCCTTGTAGACTACATTAAGCGTCTTGTCATATGTTTGAGCATCTCGAATCACAAATAATAACTTTAAGTCCTCTCTTGCCGGTTACTCGAAAATGCTACATAAAGTTGTCCGTGATTGAAAACAGCCGTGGAAAGATATAGTCCTACATGGGAAAGAGATTGTCTCGACTCTTGTTGATTGTCATAGCAAAAGAAACGGCAAGTGGAAATTGCCTTCTTTGGAATCTTACCGAAATTTTGTCACATCTCGACTGAGACATTATCATTCTAGGAATAAGCACCTTCATGCCAAGATTCTTTCCCGAAAGCATCTTGGCTTCGACTACGTGCTTACCTACATATATGTAACAAAATTAAGTATTAAATTATATGTATATGAAAAATAAAAAATTACTGTATTTACCTAATTGAGTGACAATCATTCTGGTGCCGTTACACAATTCAGCAGCTTGATCAAGATTTCTCAAAAGCATTACTATGCACCCAACCTTCAACTTAATAATGTGATTTGCCAATCCAGAACACTTGATAGTGTTTAGAAATTCAGGTGAGAATATATCTTCAAAGACCATTTTCATCATCCTCATCCTTACAAATGGCATCAGTAACTCATATATTCAACTTCGTCTCTGAAAGAGTGACATGACATAATCATTTATGTTATCGACAATCTCATTTGTTGGAGCAAGCACAGCTCTAGTCTGGAAGAATCCTTCGACATCCTTATTTTGCAATAAGTCAGGATATATAGATTCGACTATTTTTGCAATAGGATCTGAAGCCTCTCGAATTAGTATATCATCAGGAAGGTTAATGTCAATTTCTCCATCATTATCTCCACCGGCAATCCCATCTCCGACACTCAAGAGCCACTGAGCGAAATCTCTTATCTCTTCGGAATTATGAGAAGTAGAATCACCCTACATTAAGTTAAATATATACAAATTACTTAAATTGAAATAAAAATATTTAAGTAGATGAATAAATGCTATTTACGAATTACCCGCAATCTCATATTATGCGTCAATCCGAGAACCTCACATTCATTCTATATTTTGGATGAACAGAGCGCAAAGCATGCACAATATCATGCCTACTCCCTTTAGGAACAACAGTAAAATCATGTCCAAGTCACCACCGAATACAATAACTAAACCACCAAATGGTTTATTGGAATATCTCCTCGGGTGTACGAATAATATCTAGGAGGCTACGATCGAGAGCCTCAAAACAATGTTTATGAGCCATTGGAGCTTAGTCCCATATAAGTAGTTTGGTTTTCTCGTAGAAGTGCCGCCTCATCCGCACCCGACTTTAGTTTACCGCAAGCCGAGCTCGTTTACCCGTATCGGGATACCGAACCTAGAATGCGCGGTCCTACCTTTCGGAAGGAGCAATGAAGCTATGCCACCGGAAGCAACAGGAAGAACAATATTTCTCCTGCTCCTTAATGTAGAACACAGTGTTTTCCATATGAAGGTCTTTCCCGTACCACCATAACCATAGAGGAAAAACACACCACCGTTTTCTCGATCAACAGCCGACATAATCTTATCATAAACACTCTTTTGCTCGGCTGTTAACTGAGGATGTAATCTGAAGTGCTCAGCTTTCATCTCATCAATGTCATAAGATGTCTCATCTAGAATGAGCTTATTTATCGCATCACCAATCACATTGCCCACCGGTTTAGGCATGTCTTTAAATTTATGGAGACTGCTGCAATTCTCGATCAGTAACTTCTCAATTTCCGCCAAAGCAAGATTCTGGACCTGTTCATTAATTAATTTCAAACCTTAAATTATAAAAAACAAAATAAATATATTAATATAGATAAATATATAGAATCATATTGTAGAACTGTAAAGTAGAAATAAAATCATAATTGATGTTTATTGTAAAACAAATATGTAAACATGGAACGGAATATCCGGATTATCGTGCATCCTCCGATACTTGTACTCTATATCATCAGATAATAAGTGCCAAGTCTTCTCCCATACCTCTCCCGGATTCGACATACTATTAGATAGTAGCAACATAGAAAATAGTCTTCTCAGACTATCGGGCAACCTCCAATGACTTGCTTCTATAATTCCATCAACATATTCCTTGTCATCATCTAATAATCCCAGAGCGTAACATGCAGATTTGAAATCGGGATGAACAACGCGATTTACAGTTCTCAAATCCTTGAATTCCATGGGACCCGCTACATGATTCAACATTATCCTGAGGTAATACAATTCTCCGCAATTCATTGGAACATGATAAATACGCCCCACTGCAAAACGTTTATCTTTCCTCGGACGCCATTCACGTTTAGGTCTATCCCATACGAAATGATGAGGAAATTCACAGTATTTATATTTCCGAGCATCTGAATGAATACTGTTATACTCCATCCACTTCATAAATTGAGATTCTTTAACTGTCGCTTTATCCAAAACATCAGGAAGAAAGTCTCCGTCCTTGAAGGGGATACTATGATCACCTCCAAGTGAAAAGCCAAGCGCTCAACAGAGGGGTCCGATAATGTATGTCGAATCCGAAAATCCTCCACATAGCTTCACACGCAGAGACATATCGACAATCAATTTGCCTTTTCACCTCATCGTTTCGATTGCAAGGCATATCCCGTCGGTTCCCTTGTTTATATACTTGAACAAATACTTGATTGCCTTGCTTCCGATTGCAAGCATTCGACATTTATGTGAGCTTCGTACTTTAGCAAAAGATATGGATTGAATGGGACAACCGAACGATTTGTCGAGAGCAACTCCACCCTTATCAATTATGAAACCCGTGTCTCTTCGCCTATATACATGATACCCATTCTCGTCTACACGAGTGCGATCATTGAATGATTTAGGGAATTTTTTTGAGCACCTGTTGTGATCCATACACGGAGATTTAGGATTAGCAAGACCACATGGTCCATGCAACATATATTCAAAGAATCGCCTCGTATAATCTAGGATATTTCTCCTTCGTCGAAATCTCAAAGAATAATCCACTTGTCAATATCTTCGTGATTATGACCCCGATCCCGGCGGTTAAGAAAGAGAAGAATATGAGCATGCGGAAGGCCCCTCTTCCGAAACTCCACAAAGGTATATAACCGCATGAATCAATTAACAAAATAAGAGGAACATGCTAATAAAAAATATATAAATGACAAAATAATAAAGAGGAAAACAAATAATATTTAAAGATTTACTTACTTGCTTTTGGGGTGCCAAATACTTGGCCTTCCTTGAAATCTCGCAATCATCCGATTAAGCTTCATTCTAAATACCCCGTTTAATACATCGTGCCTATCCTCGTGCCTATTGCCATATTTTTACGTAATCTCGTAATCTCCTAGCCATTTAGGATTACACGTAAATGCTATGAAAAGAGACGGATACCCGGTCCATTTACATATAGCGAGAGAATCCTGGTAATTTTGAGTCATCCACCGCCGCCCGGTATAAGTGGATGGCAATATAACTCGTCTCCCGTATGCTTCGCCGATACCTCCTTACCGATGCATCCGACGTATTTTTATAAGTTTCCATCCGAAGAGTAGGCCGATTATGACGTATCCATTCAAGCCTCGTGTATCCATCATAACATATGCATCAACCATAAATTGCCGCAAAGAATCGACCGCTTCTCATAAGCTGTGATCCTTCTCTTATCCTCTCCTGAAGTCGAAAAGATAAAAAGTCTTTTATTGACAAACTTGATCTCTTTGCCCCGGGAGGTTTATTTCTCGGAATGTCTGTGAAATATCCATCTTCACCGTATACAAATAACAGAGGATAATGTAGAGGGGGGCAAGATTTATCAAATTCATGAATATGTTTCAGATCCCCATTCTGCTTTTCAATAACAATGTCCCTGACATCACCCGAATCATCAATATCACCTTCAATTATAGCAGCGACCTTCCGAGGTCAGTTTCGCATATTAAACGGTTTACCATCTCTACCCCGCTTTCCTATAAGCCTCAATTTAATATCTTTCTTCATTTCAATATGTGCTCTGGCCATTCTGTACGTCTGTGCATAAGGGTTATGCACATCTATCATATTTTTCAAATCAGCAACAATTGACTCATCGAATGGAGAAGGCTTATCTTTATCTTTTCTGCTTGTGTGAAAGAATCAGACATATAAATAGAAGATAGTCATACAATATATGTAATATACATTATAATTCTCGAATAATTAAATAAAAACGTACCTGAAAGCATTAATTCTATTTTTAACTTCATTATCCGTGTCATTGATATAAAGCTGAGAAAAATGGGGGGGGGATGTCCGTCATTAGGCAATAAAGAACCTATCATATGATCATTCTTTTCTTTCAATTTAAACGAATAAAGACCACGACCATTGTTTATGCCATGGTCAACTGCACCGGTCATTGAAGTGAATGCGAACATAGAATTGTACGCTCAAATATTGTCTTTATAATTTTTACTCTTTTCATGCTTGTTCTCTAAGAGATCACTCAATAACTGAGGTGGCTGTACTAATTGGTCAATCTGAACTTTTCCATTCATGCAAAGATAATGAAAATTTAGGCCGTGTTGATGCTTCGCGTACTTTTTAACCTTTCATCATACCAGAACATCGCACCACATTTCGCACATTCGTACTCTGACGCCTATATCCCCATAAACTATAATATATTGATAAATATTTAAATTATGTTAGTAATTCATTGGCTATACAGAGAAAATAATAATATAATATATACTTGAGAAAAAAAATAATAAACACTTGTATTATATTGTTCGTCCGAATCTTTTTGCTTTCTACCGACGCGCTTTCTTGGATTTTTCCTTCTGATTTATTAACGACTCACTTGTTGTCGCATGCATGCGAGAATTATTTATTAACGCGGATTCTGTATACAAATGAAATATATGACTTAGTATTAATGAAATATTTTATCATAAACTTTTGAATAATAATTTGTAATAATAAATAGTTTTATTTAAAAATATCGAATGTTGAACAATTAAAAAAAATCATTACCTAAATTCACAGTAGGAGATAATAATGTTGTATTATTTGCTACTGTTACATTATCTGTTCCTACAATGTCAAAAGAATGTTGAGAACGATTAATATATTTATTTTAGCTCTTTAAAATATATAGTTGACTAATAAATCAAACATATAACTTACCAGATATAGGACTGTTTTTCATTAATTCAACTTCAATTGCGTAACCGAATCCATCAACATCCAAATTTATCTTTGCATATTCCAAAATAGAAGCAGCTACCTTTCTTGGTCTCCTGATTTTTCTTTTCTCATCGTCTTTTAACAAATTTGTCGTAATAGAATCCAAAGAAGAAGAAATAGTTTTTCTCGGTCGTCCAATTATTTTTTGGCTCAAGGAGCGTGCCGTGGAAAGTGTTATGTACAATTGATGCTATGCTCGTAAATTTAGCTAAATAAGAAAAATAATTATTTTTTAATAAAAGATTATTAAAAAATTAAAAATAAAAATAAAATAGGAAAAATATTGTAAATTAACAAAGAAAATCATACATATAGATCCACGGTCGTGACTTGAATTAGAAGTAAGATTTTCATTTGTATGGTTCACGCCAATACCTCGTATATCAATTATTATTATCTTATATCTAAATTAATTGACAAATTTATATAAAAAAATCACATTATATATATATATATATATATATATATATATATACAATTTTTTTTTAGAATTTGTCTTTATAATGAAAATACTTTAAAATTGACAAAATTCAATAACATATTACCTTGAGCCGTAATACAACTTTGATGATTATTCGGTGAAATTAAATGACTACCCGATGATAAGTCCACTAAAAATAAAAATAAATTTATTTAAAATGATAGTAAAAAAATAAATATAAAATCATGCATTCTTATAATTTAATTTTTTACACATGATATTAATGGATATGCTAAAATAATAATAAAGTAAATAATAAAATTACCATTAGAAATATCCGCCAATGGTAATCGTTGAGAAGATCGTTGCGATAAATTAATGGAATCGTTGTCCACATCAGTAAGATGCGTTTTTTTTTTCATAGATGATCTATACATTTGTATAATCTAAAAAAACTCAAATATTAATTAACATATATTTAGATAATGTTAATAATTTAAGATACCTCCCGCTAATGACATCCATTTTTCGTGTTAAATGATTATGTGAAAGGCATGTGATGTGCCATAACTTTTTAAGAGTAAAATAGGTAGATCAATGAAATAAACTCTTAAGGGTCCGGATGTAAAATGCTAAACTAAAAGCTAAACTGAAATTATGTAGAATAGATTTTTTTTACATTTTCTGTTTACATAATACTTCCTGTGTCCCGCTACAAATTACACACTTTTTTTATTGGGCGTCCCATTGCAAATTGCACACTTCCTAAAATGGCAAAGAATCTTTACTATTCCCTCCACTCATTCTCTCTCCTACATTATTTTAATACTCACAACACCATTATAATTTACTATTCCCTTCACTCATTCTATCTCCTATTTTACTTTTACACTCACAACATTTATATCATTATTTTTTTCCTTAAAACTCACGCAAACAGTAACTAACTGTGTGATTTCAAGCGGAACGGAGGGAGTATTTCTTTATAATATTTTGTAACAGTTATTTTTACTTTTTTTTTTTTTATAATTTGTTAACAACATCTGGCCACCACAACCACCGATCCACGACACCAACTGCATCACCACCATCATCAATTTCAATTGATTTAATTCATAAACGCTGCTGCCACAGCCCACATGCCCCACCATCACCACTTTAATACCAACACGAAATATAATCGGTTCAACCATCCATTATCACAGTCGTATTTAAAGAACAAAATCAACCCAAAACTCCAAAATTAAAGGCTTGAATCAAATTCAAATTAGAAAAGAAAAAATTACAAATTCAAACATATAAAGGAGACGGATCCTGGGGTCGAATTTTCAATCTTCGTAACTGAAAATTGATCCAAAAATCGAAAACTCTTGGATCAATTCCAACAAACCTTCTGATCTTCAGATCTAGATTTTAGATAAAAGTTATTGTTGATCTGTCGGAAGGCGGACCCGGGCATCGAACGATGAAACTACCATTAGCAGAAGAGGGTGTGGATCTGGAGAAGAGATGGAGGCGGCGAAATTGTGGATTGGAGAAAGTGGCGGCGTCGGAATGGCTGACCTAAACGAAGGAGGCGACATGGAAGAAGATATGGTAGAGAATGCATAGATCCAGGAGGGGAGAAAGGGGTGGTGGTGAAGGTGGGGTTGAGGAAGGGTGGCCGGGAGGTGGGAGTGGGGAAGGAGGCGGAGAAGAAGAGAAGGATTTTTGTTCTACTGTTCTTTTGAATCCAACTACACAAATTATTTATATATATCTCAGATGACATCTTAGTTAAATTTCAAAAAGTTTAGATTTATCGGAATATATTATCCACATTTGAAAAATTGTTACAGCTAAATATAATCTAGAAATATAAAGTTAGATATATCTTATCAAAATTTTAAATTTTATCTAAATTTCAATTTCATTATCAGAATTTTAGGCTTTTATTTTATTTTTTTTATTTTTCGGTAATAGCATAAAAAAATGGATGACCAATTGAAATAAAAATGAGGTTAGTTAATACACTTATCCTAATTTCGGAAATATCCGAAATAATTATAATTGAAAAAGACACCAAGTTATAAAAAACCTCTGTTAGTATATGAAAAAAAAACACTTATCCTATATTTTTTTAATTAAAATCTAGAAATATCCGAAATATCCGAAATAATTATAATTGAAAAAGATTTATCCAAATTTTAATCTGTAGAAAGCCTATTTTCACCACTTATCCTATTTTTTATTTTTTCGAAATTATGAATTAAAATACACTTATCCTAATTTCGGATTTATGAAAAAAAAACACTTATCCTATATTTTTTAATTAAAATCTAGAAATATCCGAAATATCCGAAATATATATAATTGAAAAAGATTTATCCATATTTTAATCTGTAGAAAGCCTATTTTCACCACTTATCCTAGTTTTGATTTTTTTCGGATTTAATTAAAAAAAAAACACTTATCCTAATTTCGGATTTATGAAAAAAAAAAACACTTATCCTATATTTTTTTAATTAAAATCTAGAATAAAAATGAGTTGGAAATGGGGCTGATGACGTGGCCTTTGACGTGGACTTTTCTGGAGGCTCTAAATAGTTTTGTTGTTTATATTATATATGATGACATCCTCTTACGTCGGATCCATGTTTATCCAAAAGTTGCAATGGATTAGGAATCCTTCCTCTACAAGGAGAACTTTTTACAAACTTTAAACATAATCATTCTATATTAAAAAAGCCAAAAACTTATAAAAAACGCGTTTTTCCTAAGCTTAACAAAAAACGTGTTTTTCCCGACAAATCTCTCGTTCTCTCTCTAAACGCACGCAGCAGCTTGCTATTTCTCTCTCTAAGGGCCATCGCCATCTTCACCAACCATCCCTCTCCAATCGCCTTCTTCACCAACGCCGGCAACTCCCCAACCATCTTCTCCGGCCAAGACCAACGCCAATCATCCCTAAACCTCTACCTCCTTCAACCTTCCTCACTCCGATCCAAATCCTCAGAACGACGACCTCTCCCACTCCCCCAATTTCAATTGACATCGCCAAGCTCCCTCACCAAATCACTCACCGGTGACCTCCATTGCCGCCCCAATCTTCACCTCAACCCAAACTCTTCCTCTCCACCCAAATCGAAACCGCAAACTCAGCTTTCCCCGATTCCAATTACGACCGCAATCCAACTCGTCGTCTTCTCACTCCGGCCCAAACAACGATCAATCCTCCTTGACCAGTTCGCCGGCGTTCCTTTGAATCGCCAGTTTTTGTTTTTTTGATGTGCCCGTTCCAGTTCAAACTAATGCCAGTTTTTGTTTTTTTGAGTGTCAGTTCATGTATAATCAAGTGCCCGTTGGTGTAAAATTGAGTGCCCGTTAGTGTATAATCAAGTGCCCGTTAGTGTATAATCAAGTGCCAGTCCATGTATTTTGGAGTGCCAGTTAGTGTATAATAGAGTGCCAGTAAGTGTGTAACTCGAGTGTCAATGTATTTTTGAATGCCAGCTTCTTGTAATTTTGAATGCCGAGTCCATTTTTTTAATGCCAGCTCATGTTTTTTGAATATCAGCAAAAATAATTATCAGTGTTTTTGAGTGCCAGTATATGCATTTTTGAGTGCCAGTAAATGTGTTTTCAAATGCCAGTCCATGTATTTTTGAATGCCAGTGCTTGTATTTTTGAGAGCCAGCAAAAATATTAATGTAACAAAGTGCCAGTGTTAGTGTAACTGTAGCGTTGTGAGAAAGAAATTCTGATTATTTTTATTTTTATGAGTCGCCACCTATATTATTTGATTGGAAACATAGAAAAACCATTTGAAAGAGATTTGAGTTCGGGGCTTAGGTTATGAAATGGGTAGGTTTAGAAGGCATCCATTTCACCCAATCCGGAGATCGGTCTTGCTAAAGAAAAGAGAGGTTTTTCAAAAGAAGAAGTAAAAAACGAATCCAAATACTACAAATAAAGGTCCATTTGACGAGGTCAAACGGAATGTAGAATCGATTGCTTCGAGACCGTCTCCATGATTTGGAGAGGCTCTAGGCCGATCCTAGATTCTATGGACTTATACCACTCTAACAATCAATTAGAAGGAAGATTAGGAATTACCTTGCGTGAGGTGATTTGGGCAGAGTTTCGACTCAAGTTTAGAGTCGACCCTTCACTCGGACAGAGCTTCGCCTTGGTCCTTGATTTGGAGGTTGATGCTTGTTTATCAACAAGGTTGACAAACAAACTATGAGGTGAGTTTTAGGGTGATTTTGAGGGATTCTTTCAGGGAAAGAAAACGACAAAATGTGTGTGTGTTGTGTAAATTCGCGGTTTGGGATTTTTGACCTCCGACCTTCGATCCCTTGAGCCTTGAAAGTCACCAAGTATTTATAGAGTTTGGATATGAAGAAGTGGAGAGTTAAAACCCTATCAGATGGTTCTAGACCTCCTCTCCCATTGGTTGGCCGGAGAGATAAAGTTTTATCCCGGAAAGAGGTTGAAATCGACGAGGAACTGTCGTCCCGCAATATTCGAGAGGAGATATCTCGCGAGAGACACGCCATCTCGCGGCGAGATATTGCTCACTGTGGGCAGTTTTGTCCTTTCCTCGTTATCTCGTATGCGCTTAGTCCCCAAACTAACGGTAGTTAGTCAAAACTTAACGAAACATGACGAAATGGTGGATTTCTACTTCTTGACTCAAAGCGAGACTTAGAGTGGTATAAGTATGATCCGATGTGTTCAGAATGGGGTGTCTACAGAGCCCTCGGTGACAAAGTCTTATGAAAGAAGTCATGTCGACGATAGAAAAGACATCATTCTGAACATCGGGATGGTCGTGCCGCACGGCTGCCTACGTATCTCTATCGGAGAATCAGACCAAAACGTAGTTCGACTCCAAAACACGAAAAGGCTGCTTTAGGTATTTTGAAAATCATTTGAAAATTGCGAAGGTTTTGTTTTTGAAAAGGTAAATTCATACTGAGGAATCAAATCAAGACTCAATTCAGAATATACCTGCCTGTCTGAAGATTCGCCTGTCTGGGCTCCGAATCCTGTGGGAATTATGTTAGAACACAAAGGCTTACCTGTCCGGTCCTCTGAGTCATGTTGGTTTTGTGACGATTCGCCTTTCTGGGCTCCGAATCGGGCTTTTTGTTGTTGGGGATGACGATTCACCTGTTTGGGCGTTGAATCGGGCTTTTGGTTTGATGATCCACCTGTTTGGGTGTTGGATCGAGCTTTTTGATGACGATCCACCTGTCTGGGCGTTGGACCGGGCCTTTTGATGACGATCCACCTGTCTGGGCGTTGGACCGGGCTTTTTGATGACGATCCACCTGTTTGGGCGTTGGACCGAGCTTTTCTGATGACGATCCACCTGTCTGGGCGTTGGACCGGGCTTTTTGATGACGATCCACCTGTTTGGGCGTTGGACCGAGCTTTTCTGATGACGATCCACCTGTCTGGGCGTTGGACCGGGCTTTATGTTTGATGATTCACCTTTCTGGGCTCTGAATCATGTGGATTGAGTTGATCTTTGGACCACTCGGTTCTCGGGCGACTGGTGCCGTACCGGGCGATTGTGCGCATGTCACGTTTGTCTCGTTCCGTGACTTGCGATACCGGTTTTTCCACGTTTCCTTGCTAGTTTATCATTTCCAAGGGTAAATGTGTCAAAATTTTGAACTTTGACGTTGCGTAGACGCTTATTGTCGAGGACAATTTTGTCCTTTTCCAGAAGGTTTATCTCGCCGCGAGATAAGATATACCGCGCGAGATATGTACTGTCGGGGCATATAAACAGCAGCTCTAGCTCATTTTGAAAATACCCTTTTCAAAATTTCCCTCCCTAGCTCGAACCAAGGTCGCTTTCTTTGTGATTTCTTGTGGATTTGCTTGGTGTTTCTTCCTCCTAATCCATTCTCAATCCCTCCTTCCTCCATAATCCATGGCTCAAGAACAAAGGAACCCGATTTTGGGTAGCTACTTGCTAGGGAAGGATTACCCTCGCGATGATCTTACCTTTGATAGGCACGCCCACATCTCTACCGCTGTCCGGGAGGGCTTGGTAAGAGTTTCTTCCTCACCTCTTGATTCTTGCATTGCATTGATCTTGAATCCCCTTTCCCTTGAATTCAAAGTTCCATCAATGGCTTTTGTTCTTGTTCATGCCTAGAACTAGGTTCCTCTTGCATGCGTTGATTTTGTGCATTTCTTTGGATGTTTGTTGTTGCATTGTGTGCGTATGAGCCTCCTACACATCATGGATTGTAGGAGAGGTTGATTCGGATTATGATTGACATCCTTGGGCAAGATTTTCTTGTACGCACGCCAAGTGTTCGATGAAATGCCTCAATGAAAAATTTCTTCTATTTCATTGATTTCTTGACATGGAATAATTTCTAACGTTGCCCTCTCTGTTTTTCCTCTGTTTTGCAGTCGTACAAGCCAATTAAGAACTGTCGGGGGAGTCCGAAAATGGCTAAGGCGGTTTGGGACAAGATCAAGGATCTTGACGGCGTCCGAGCTAGGGTGGCCCAAACGGGTTTGTTGACTTTTGTTGACAATCTTAGGGGAATAAGGCGGACTCCCCAAGTTCTCCAGGCTATTCGGGAGAGGTGGTGGGACACTACCCACACCGTTCACTTGCGCTTCGGGGAAGCAACGATGACTCCGACTGATTTTCTGGCTATCACGGGGTTGGAGTTTATTGGTGATCCCCTGCCGAAGTTTCCGAATTATAAGCCCGCGAATCCAGCGGCGTGGAGGCAGTTGATTGGTTTCCCCCCCAACAAGGTCAAGGGGTTTGCTGCTGAGTTGACCCCCCTTCGGCGTCAGATTGAGGAGTATGGTGAGAAGCCAAATATGCATACTGATCGGTTGGTGAGGGTGCCCTACAGTATATCCTTTCTGAGACTATTTTTGCGAACCACTCTTCTACGGCCCGTCTTTCTCTGTTACGTTTGTTGGTTGATCTGGATGAAGTGAGCGGCTATGATTGGGGCTCAGCGGGACTGGCCTTCTGCTACCACGCCATGGATGAGGCGTGTAGGCACACTAAGGATACTCTGTCGGGGTATTCTTATGCCTGGGAGGTATGCTCTTTGATTACATTTACATTTTCTTTATGCATATGTTAAATACTGTGTTCCCTTCTGAATACATTACTGTTTTCTTGTGCGAGATATGGGGCTACACTTGTTCTTGGGCTGTATAGGTTTGAGCTGGAGAGCCGGGCCCCTTTGTTTCCGGATATCGGGAGGTGGAGCCACCGAATCGGACCGTTGATGAGGAGGAGGACCGGGATTGGACTTTGACGGTGGCGGAGCGCGGGCCATCTTGGACACCTTTGAGTATGAGAGGCCGGGCCTATATCCTTGGACCCTGTTAGAGGCTGGAGGTGCATCGAGCTTGGGATGCCACCGGGATGCGAGAGGATCTTTGGCGTCTTTGGAGGGAGATACCATGTATCTTGGTGAGCGGGTCTTCCCACAGCATGGCCGGGGTAGACTATCATACAGGGTGCCGGCGGATCTGCCGAGGTCGATGTATCCCACCCACTCTATTCCGGAGGATGATTATGCTAGTCTTTTGGTGGGTGATGCGACGACGGCTTGCGTGATCCCCGGGGCTTCTTATGCGGAGTTTCTGCCTCGGTTGATGGGTCCCCCTCACGGTGGGGATAGGCGATCGCATGCTCGTGGCTCCGCCTCTGCTTCTGCTTCAGGTTCTTCAGCCCCTAGCACTTCCTCCCAGGCTACATGTTCTCTGCCTTTTGCCCCAGACTACGGCCCTTTGAGCTACACGTATATGATGGGGAGCATGCCGATGATGGGGCACATCCCATCTCCTGATCAGATTCCCGAGGGTTACCGCCTCCCGGCTGATGTCTCTTCGGTATGTTTCTGTTTGTACTGTTTCTCGTATTCATCCATATAAGTGTATATGCCCGACTTTTCTGAGCATTTTCTTTTCCTTTTATTGTCAGGTCACCATATCTGCGGCCGATTACAACCGTGGAGCGACCAAGATGGCTGGGTTGATGGCTTTGGTGTCAGACCTGTCCGAGAGGCTGTTCCAGAAGGCTTCTTCGGCGGCCTCGACAGTGGCCTCGGTGATGACCCCCACTTGCGGAGCCAAGAGATCGAGGAGGGATGGTAGCCCCCATGGTGGTGATGGCGGAGGTGCCGGCGGCTCGAGCGACTTGATGGCGTGATCCCCTCCCCTTTCTTTACATCGATTTACGATTATACATACATATTGGCCGGGCCCGGACAATTTTCTCTTTCTTTTAAATTTTTGTTAGGAACAAGTAGGTAGCACAAACAATGTTTTTTTTTTCTTTTCCTTAGCCCCTAATCCTATGTCTAATTAGTTAGTTAATTAACTTTCTCGACTTTCCATGTTTTTCGGAAATGGAATGGCTGTTAGGCCGCAATTTTGAGCCTGAATATGGTGTTTTATTGCATGTTATGAATTGTACACGCAGGTTTTTCGAGACTTGCTTCGTCAAGTCGGGGCTAGATTGCTGTTTGAGTAGAGCTGCTGTTGCTTTGCCGTAGGTATATCTCGCGCGAGATAAGGTGTCTCGCACGAGACACGCTACCCGAAGAAATCTCTTCCTTTTCGAACAGGATTTTGACAGTTTTCCCTATAAAATCACCCAGTAGTCCGGCCGGATAACTTATTCTAGCCTTTCAAACTCTAGAGATATCCTGTTAGGGTGAAACTCTTGTCTTCTTCTTCAACCCTGTGATCCATGGCTTCCAAGGAGATTGCCCCAGCGTCCATGATTGTCGATGATTTTTCTTTGTCCCCTGAAGTGATTGCATCTTTCAAGCAAGCATCAAAGGATTTTGTAAGGTCGTTTCGCCCGGTCTCGCAATAAGTTTATCGCGAATTCGGATTTAGAATTCTTTTCACTTTGAAGAACCTCCAACCGGATTGGAAGTTATTGCGGGGGTCTTTGCTTCCGATTTTGGGATCCCTCTATTCATCTTTTCAATTTTTCTTTGAATGAGATGGTGCCTACGTGGAGGAATTCGCCATTATTTTGGATATGCCTTTGGCCCGGTGAGATTGCTTTGTTCCTAAGTATCATAGGAATCATTCGGAGGCTTTGAGCAATTGTTAGGGATCCCCCTTGATACTTGCTATGGGTTGGTTCGCATGAGTGGGTTGATTGCTCTTCTTTTCAGGGGCCTTCGGCGGTGATTCGATGATGACGCTTTTCATGTCCATAAGCGGAACTTTCGGCTTTTCTCTTTTTGGAGATGTTTTGTTTTACGTGCGGGGACGGCTTGGTCGATTCCCAATGGTGGAAGTTGTTACGCGAGGCTAGGAAACGTTCTAGGAACATTATTCCGCTAATCTTGGGTGAGACCACTTCATGGTCTTGATGAGCTGCATAGGGCTGGCGTCATGACTCGAGGGAGTCCCCTCACTGCTGACTATTTGGCTTAGGGAGCATCTCAAGTTGATAGGTCCCCGTTGGAATATTCTCCTATATCATACGCGAAAGTTGTTGATCAAAGATCTTTCGGCGGATGAATGAGGCTGAAGTTGATTGCGAGAGCCGAAACTGCCGATATTCTCTGGTGTCCACCTTATTGGAGGTTGAACAAGTATGTTGCCGATACGAGGTTTTGACGGGGTTGTTCTTAGGGTTTGCGAGATTCCTCCTTTTACTTTCCCAGCGGGTGCTCCGTCGGTTTGGTCGGCGACGGGACACTTATCTTTTCGAAGGAGCTTCTCGTATAGTGTCTTATATTGGTGTAGAGTTTGCGCAGTGCTAGCTCAAGCATGGGGTGTAGGAACTAATCGGGACCGTTGGTCGAACCTTCGGACTTTTAATGCAAGCATCTTCCTGTCCCGACAAATATTTGGATTGGTTCCTCCATACCGGTCATCCTAGTGCGAGAAGATTGATAATTTGCGGCTTTCACTGCTAAGAGATTCTTTTGTAGCTAGCGGTATCTTGCGAAGGAGCGAGGCTCGATCGATCCTGCTAATGTGCGAACCGATCCAACTCAGGATTTTCTTGATGGGGATTGGTACGAGAGGAGAGGCAAGGGAATGCCTGGAAAGACACAAGCTTTGGATAGGCCTCATGTCTTCAAGAGATTGTCGGAATCTGTCTTTGATCGTCTCGACTCTGTTTTTGACCGTCTCGAGGGATGTTCTGCTTTGAGAGGCTCAAAGCGCAAGGAGGATCGCGGCAGCGGTGGAGACCATGTCCGCCGGCCAACCAAGTTAATGAAAGGCTAGATCTTTAGGAGTACCAAGAGATTGCTTTGATAGATCAATTGTTTCTGCTTTATTATTTTTTTTCAAGTTTGTTAGCTTAGCAAATTAGTCGTTGTGGTTAGGATTTCCCTATTGTCATTAATGAAACGCATTCGATTAATAAAAGGGATAACTTTGATTTATTTATTTGATTAGACCGAACCCGAAGGCTGCCTACGTTCCTCTTTTACAAGAATTAAACAAGAGGCTCGAGGTCCAACGTAGTTCATTTTTGAGAAAAGGACAAAATATGGCTCCGGTAGGTGGGGGTAATCTCGCGCGAGATAAGGCCCCCTTCTTCTTCTTTTTTTTTTTTTTTTTTATGCACACCCTTTCTTTTGCCTAGACCGCCCTTTCGGGTTTTCAATCCAGCGGGCTTCTTTTCTTGTGCTAGCTCTAATTTTTTGCCAAAGTTGTCCTTTCCGGGATTTTCAACCTAGCGAGCGATTTGTTCTTAGGGGGCCAAGTCACGCGAAGTACTTCTTGAGCTTGTCCATGTTGGCCAGAAGCCGGTAGTTGATCTCGCGTCTAAGTCTACCCAGTGAAGGGCTCCCCCAGAGAATATCTTGCTTCACAATGTAGGGTCCTATCCATCTTGGTCCCCACTTGCCTAACGGGTTGAAAGGTCCGGGACGATGCTCACGGAGCACCAGGTCGCCTACTCTGATGTTCCTTGTTTTGACCTTTTTGTTGAAAGCTCTTGCCATTCTTCTTTGGTAAGCTTGAGTGTGTTCGGCCGCTTTCAACATTCTTTCGTCCAACAAGGCTAGCTCTTCGTATCTGCTTTCTAGCCAGTCGACTTCATTCACTTGGTTTTCTAGGAGAACTCTTAGTGATGGTATTTCCAATTCTATCGGTAAGACGGCCTCCATCCCGAATGTGAGGGCGTAGGGAGTTTCTCTGTACTGTTCGGACGAAGTGCGGTACCCCATAGTGCGAATGGTAGCTTGTCGGGCCGGTCTTTTCCGGTGGCGCCATTTTTCTCGATGATAGTCTCGATTGTTTTGTTCGCGGCTTCAAGCTGCTCCGTTTGTTTGAGGCCTATAAGGAGACGACTTGTGTCTCGTGATTTTGTACTCGGTCGGTAGGCGATTGGTTTCCTTTTCAAGTGTGACCCATTATCGGATATCATCTCTTGTGAAACCCCATATCGGCGAGATGATGTTGTGCTTGATGAATTCTCAGAACCTTTCTGGCATTCGAACTTTGTAGGAGGCGGCTAGACCCATTTAGTGAAATAGTCGATGGCTACTAGGACGAAGCTTGTGTCCGTTGGCTCTGCTTGGGTGTGATCTTTCCAATCACGTCTATTCCCCATGTAGAGAACGGCCAAGGTGAAGTCATTAGGTACAGCAAGGAAGGCGGTGCATGCTGAAGATTGGCGTGTATCTGACACTTGTGGCACTTCTTGACCATTTTGGTACAGTCGGCTTCCATGGTCAGCCAAAAGTACCCTTGTCTGATAATCTTTTTGGCGAGCATGTTTCCGCTCATGTGGGTTCCACATATGCTGTGACGACCCCAACCCTAGGCACTAAATTTAAATATTTTATTATATGCTTTTAATGATTATGATAGCTTTATGTGTTCAATTTTGTCTTTAGATTCTTAATTTAAGATAAATTGGATGAGAAGTAAATTTAGAATCTTTTGAGAAATTATTGAGTATTAAATAAAGAAACTTGGGGAAATAATAAAAATGGAAATATGATAAATAGTACAAGGAGGTTATTTGGGTAGGATGAATTAATTGGATAAGGATTTATTTTAATTTAAAAGGGATGAAAGCCTTGATTCTAGGTTGATGGGAGGGGGGCCAAAATGTCTTGCTCCTTCCTAGGCTTGCCATGTGTCCTTCCCTCCCTCACCTCCTCTTACTCCCTTCTTCCTTCTCCTTCATTCATTCCACTTCTTCCTAAAGAAAGCCTAGAACTCCATGGAAGCTCCCAACAACAAGCTTTGAAGCCAAGCCATTTCTCCACCAAATTCAAGTCTAAGAACATCATTGAAGTTGGGTCATCTAGGAGAATCCATCAAGATAGAAAGATCAACCTTCCATTATAAAACCCTAAGGTGAGTTGTTATGATTCCCTTCTCCTACTTGTTCATAAGTTCTTTAAATGTTGTTCTTGTTCTTGTGATGTTGATTTCATGCCTTGGAAACCTTAATGGAAGTTGGATGATTGGAAAATGAAATTTGTTGAAGTTAGGGTTCAAGGAAGATCATTTAAAAAGGGCTTGAAATGGGTGAAATGGGTAGAGATAAATAATCTAGGGCTACTTGGTTTTGAGTTTACATGTTTGGAATGGGACTTGGTAAGGTTAAAGTATCCTTCGGTGTTCTTGAATTAAGCTTGGTTAGAAGGAATGGAAACCTAGGCATAAAAGGGTCAAAATCTGAGTTTTGTGCTGGAGGAAGGCTTGGGCGGTCGCCCATGGGGGCTTGAGCGGCCGCCCATCGCCACAGAAACAATATTTGCCTTTAAAGTCCACTTGGGCGGTCGCCCAAGTGGTGAGGGCGGTCGCCCATCATGGCAGAAACACTTCATTCCTTTGAAAACCCACTTGGGCGGTCGCCCAAGTGGTTAGGGCGGTCGCCCATGCCCCTGAACCAACCTTTTTCAATTTAAACAAGAATTGTTTAGCAAGTTGTTTGGCCACTTATAAATTGTGACTCCCACTTAGTAATCGAACTTGAACCTTCATTGAGATCTTGTATCTTTGAATATGGAATTTGTAGGGTAGGTTAATGATCCCTCAGTTCCTTGATGTTATATATATTGTTGTTGACGTTGCTTAGTGTATTCATAAATTGTTGCACTTTGATATTTATTGGGCATGAGTATATATTACCATGTGGCTATTGTTTATCCCTTTTGTGGATTTATTTCAAGTAACTACTATGTGCTTGATAATTTGTTAATCAGCTGATATTGGGGGTATAACGTAATACGATCAATTATGGAAGTGTGACCTAATGTGATCGGATTATGTTATACCTGTGACCGTCCCCTCACGGCCACGCGGTTGGGGTTATAGCATGTATTGAGCCAAAAGCCTTACAGAGTTGCTACTATCTTATTTGGTTCCCTGAAAAAATGGGTCTTATAAGATGTGAGTATTGCTTAAGCAGCTCACCTAAGATTGGAGTATTATTATACCCAATGTTGTACGACTATTGTTCAGACGGGAAAAGGTAAACCAAAGGTAACGTAAGGTGTTTACAGTTTTTCCAACGTGTTATGTGTTGCATTTATTTGGCATATTGTTGCATACATAATAGCTTGCTGAGATTTATTCTCACCCCTCTCCCTTTAATGTTTTAGATCCCGAGACAGGCGGACCGGCCAAGTAAGGACGGAGAGGAGTTTGGAGTAATCTTTTGGGTATTGTCGGGGTATGTATAGGGTGACGTATAAAATGTATTTTGGTAATTCCTTTATTGGAGTTTGTAATTATAAACTTTAAATTCTACGTCATAACCTAAATCTTTTGTAACTAAACAGTGTTCGCTTTCAAAGTTGGTCAACTCCTCCTCCAATGTGGAGTGGAGTAGAGTTCTTTTGAAACGGTTATGTTATTGATGTTTATATTTGAAAGTTAAAGTGAAGTTTAAAAGTTTAGTGTTTTTGGGTTAGTTTGAGGACGCTCCAACTCGGGACACGTGTAGGTTCCGGGTCGGGGTCCTCACAGTTGATATCAGAGCTCGGTTAGAATTCTCGGGTAGAGTCTAGCTGAGTGAGAGTGTGTGATAACTGACGTCGAGTGTTTAATGCAGGCGTTTGTTAAAATGGCGGGAAATGATGGTGATCAGAATCGGGCTTTGGGTGATGGTGGTAACCCAAATGTTGAAATGATGGATATGTTCCGAGTGTTCCTTCAGACTATGGCAAATCAGAATCAAGGTAGGCAACAACAAGAAGGCAGACAAGGGCAACATGGTCTAGAGAAGTTCGTGAAGATGTCTCCTCCTAGCTTCAACGGAGATCCGGATCCGGTGAAGGCTGAGAGGTGGCTTAAGGCTATGAATAAGATTTTCGCGGCTATGGAGAGTTCGGATGCCGAGAAGGTGAGATGCGCCGTTTTCAAGTTGGAAGGACCCGCGAAGCACTGGTGGCAGGTAGTGAAGGATGGTTGGGACCGGGATTTGACACCGCAGACTTGGGAGAACTTTACACGCAAGTTCCGGGATCACTTCATTCCGATGGTTACTAGAGACAAGAAGGAAGGTGAGTTTTTGAAACTGGAGCAAGGTACCATGACTATAGCACAGTATTCAGCAAAGTTCACAGAGTTAGCCCGATATTGTCCTCATTTGGTGCCAGATGAAGAGAGGCGAGTCTACCGGTTTGTGAAGGGTTTAAGGGTTGAAGTTCCGGAAGCGATTATTGACGCATAACTTTGCCAACTTCCAAGCGACGTAAATATGGCGTATCGGATTGAGAATGACATAGAGGAGCATCGTGGTAAGAATGAAGGCGGAAACGAAATAGATTCCAAGGTCAAGGTTCGGGACGAGAATAGAGTTCGGCCAGGGACATTCACCCCGGGAGCAAATCGAGGAGGAAATGTGGCGACTCCGGCAAATCGTGCGACTCCAGGTCAGTCTGGGACAGTGTGTGGTTATTGTAAGAAGCTAGGGCATTCGGAGGACAAGTGTTGGAGCAAGCGAGGAAAATGTTTAGAGTGTGGGGCGACGAGGCCATTTCAGGAAGAATTGTCCTAGGTGGCGAGAATAAGCAAGCGACGGAGTGCCGGATTTGGGGGACAAGGCGGTGGTGTGAAGAGAGGTCTAGATGGGAAACCCGAAGATAGGGTGCAAGGTCGAGTGTTTGCCTTGGGTCGAGAGAGGTCGATCCCAATCTTGTCATTAGAGGTATAGTTCTGTCTCAGAGTTAAGGCCCGCATTCTTATAGATCCCGGGTCTTCCCATTCATTTGTGGCATCGCATTTTTCATTCTCATTGCATACTTTGCCTGAATCTATGCCTTATGTGTTGGAGGTCTCTACTCCTATGGGAGAGTGCCTCACATCTTCTTTGATATATCCTGGTTGTGATGTGACTATATGTGGGCATGTATTGCCGGTGGATTTGATCGAGTTACCAATCCGTGATTTTGATGTGATCCTTGGGATGGATTGGTTGAGTCAGTGTCATGCTTTGGTAGACTGTCGTAGAAAACGAGTCTCATTTGCTATGCCTGACGTGCCTACTTTTATATTTGATGCGGATAGATCTATGTTCGGTTTACATGTTATTTCCGCTTTAAAGTCTAGGAAGATGCTATCTAAAGGGTGTGCGGGTTACTTGGCTTATGTGGTAGATTCCAATAAGAAGTCCCCCGAGTTAGCTCATGTTCCGGTTGTTAATGAATTTAGTGATGTGTTTTCTAGTGAGTACTCTATGCCTCCGGATCGTGAGGTAGAGTTTTGCATTGACTTAGTGCCCGGTACCTCACCTATCTCTAAAGCACCCTATAGAATGGCTCCGGCCGAGTTAAAAGAGTTGAAGGTCCAATTGCAAGAATTGTTAGACCGAGGTTTTATTCGTCCTAGTGTGTCTCCGTGGGGAGCACCGGTCTTATTTGTTAGGAAGAAGGATGGTACCTTACGATTGTGTATTGACTATCGTTTGTTGAACCAAGCCACCATTAAGAATAAATACCCTCTCCCGCATATAGATGAATTGTTTGACCAACTTCAAGGTTCCGTTATCTACTCTAAGCTTGACTTGAGAAGCTGTGATGATGTGTATCCGAAAATTTTCCCATTTTTTGTTTTTGTTTAAAAGAAAATCAACGAAAACGGAGTCGCCACGCCATTTTAATTTTGAGGGTCAAAACTTTGAAAAAAGCCCGAGATCAGAGATTTAGGTTCGGAGGTCATGTTACGCGCCGGGAAGGACGTTAGTGTGCACCCGACGCGCCTCGTAAAACGAGTCTTCCAAGCTGAAAATCATTTGTGTGTGTGTGTGTGTGTGTGTTTTGGCCAAAATAAGTTGAAACTCAGAAAAGTAAAAATTGGGATATCTTTTTAAGACTTTAAACTGATCCCATGATTTTTTGGAAGATTTTTGGATTGAGATTTGGTACTCAAAAGACCTTTTGAAGTTGAGAGCCATTTCTGCCAGAATGAAAAAGGCAGTGGACCTTTGATTTTGAAATGGATTCAAGGGTCTTAAAACTTCATAATCTGGATAAACTCAGAGAATGAAAGTTGTTCTAGACACCTTAAATAAGATTTGTGCGAAGGAATTTTCCATTTTGGAGAAGATTTGAGGGGTCAAAACCTTCTGGAAACCTCAGATATGAGATCTGGATTCCCAGAAGCTGATGAACTAGCCTCTGAAAGAAAATTTGAAAAGAGGAGTTTTACTCACCCAAAAAATAAAGTAAAAATATGTCTGGAAAGCTCTGGATGTTGGCTACAAAAAGTGTTTTGTAGTCAACACCAAATTCCAAGTTCATCTGTGTCCAAAAATTAAGACCATGGACTGAGGTCTGAGAAAATTGCTACTGGACAGCAACTTCTCAAGAAAGAAAATATGATTTTAAAAGGGGGTTTTGCATCCATGCTTGTCCCCATTTCCCTAGGTTTTGGTTAGTGATCACTAGACATTTTAGTGGTGAATCAACTATACCAAACCATCCTTGGGGTACATTAGGACTAAGCATTTCATTTGCTTGGGAAGGGGATTTTTATCCTTTGAAAATGAGATTTTATGCTTGAAAATGGTTTTTAGGGTTTTGAAAATGAGTTTTCTTTGTAAGAAAGTAAGAAAACTTGAAAATAATTTTGATCTTTGTAGAAGATCATCCATGGAGATGGTCTTCCATGGTGATCTTCTTAGATCTAGAGCAAGAAGATGAAAGAACTACATTTTGTAGTTTGAAGATGCATGCATGGATGAGATTTAGGGTTAGGAAGAGGAGGGTTTACCAATCTTCCTTGTGTTCTTGAGTGTTTGGCTTGAGTGTATGAGTGTTTAGGGCTTTAATATGAGAGTGAGTGGATGAGTATGAGTTGGGAAAGATTGGAGAGAAAATGGTGACAATTCAAGTGAATTCTCAGCTTTGTTTTCTCTCTATATTTCGCCGAGAGGTTCGGTGCAAAATGTGTTGTTCCTCTTTATTTTTGTATTTGGAGGGCTCAATTTATAGCCCTCTGAAAATGCAAACCTATCCGCGCGGACAAGTCCCCTCAGCGTGCACTGTTCATTAATTGCTGCTTCAGGCTTTGGACAAGAGGAATATTTCTTTTCAAAATTCAAATTGACCAGCCAGATTATGTTTCCAGCATTTCTATTTGTGGTTTTATTCTTTTGTTTTTCTTTTTTAAGATTCTTTTTAAGGTTTAACCTTAAATAACAATGCCCATTTTACCCTCACTTTGTTAGAAATGTTAGGATTGTTAGGAATTGTTAGAAATGTTATAACTTTCGTTAATCTTCTAACGAAAATTCTAACAAGCTCAAATTGGAGCACTTACAGTAGCCCCTCGGCGACGGCGCTTTCGAAGGAAGCGGGGTCGTCGATAAGGTAAGGCTCCATATTTGGCGGGATGATCGAGTGATCGGGTGGGTGAACCTAGCGATAGGCTACCTACGTATCCCGAATGGGAATCAAGCCGATCGTAGTTCGGGTCTTTGACCACTGGAGATGATGGCGTTTTAGGTGCCTCGAACACGATGAGCGAGTTCTACGGTCGGTTCTTTGGAAAGAAACTTCTGCTGGGGATAAGAGATGACCATTTTCGGTCGATGGCTATCCGCTCTGTTTGGGGATAGGAATGACCATTTTCGGTCTCTGCTGGGGATGATTGCGATTTATCGCTTTCCTAGTGATAGCGTCTTAGGTGCCTCAAACCTTGAAGATGGCGTTTTAGGTGCCTCGAACCTTGGAGATGGCGTTTTAGGTGCCTCGAACCTTGGAGATGGCGTTTTAGGTGCCTCGAACCTCGAAGATGGCATCTTAGGTGCCTCGAACCTTGATGATGATGGCTTTTTAGGCGCCTCGGACCTTAATTTGAAATGGCCTTTCGGTGGACTTCGTCTGCTGCCGAAGGAGAGGGTGACCGTTTTGGTCGAGGGGCTGGACCTAATGATAGGCTACCTACGTATCCCTAGTGGGAATCAAGCCCTTTCGTAGTTCGAGTACTACTCGAGATTCCGTTGGCTTTTGGGATTCCGTTAACTTTCTTTGGGGATTTCGTTAGCCTTTCTTTGAGGAAAATCGAGACGTATTCGTGCAGGAAATCGGTCTTACGTTTGGCTAGTTGGATGATTTTGATGAAAGATACGGGATCTCGTTATCTTTCTCAGGGAGATCGGTCTTACGTTTTACTACCGGGGAAGATTTTGATGAAAGATACGGGATCTCGTTATCTTTCTCGGGGCACTCGGTCTTACGTTTGGCTTGCTTAGGGGTGATTTTGATGAAAGATACGGGATCTCGTTATCTTTCTCGGGGCACTCGGTCTTACGTTTCTTGCTAGGGGTGATTTTGATGAAAGATACGGGATCTCGTTATCTTTCTCGGGGCACTCGGTCTTACGTTTGGCTTGCGGGATGATTTTGATGAAAGATACGGGATCTCGTTATCTTTCTCGGGGCACTCGGTCTTACGTTTGGCTAGCTTAGGGAATGATTTTGATGAAAGATACGGGATCTCGTTATCTTTCTCGGGGCACTCGGTCTTACGTTTGCTAGGGATGATTTTGATGAAAGATACGGGATCTCGTTATCTTTCTCGGGGCACTCGGTCTTACGTTTGACTGTAGGGATGATTTTGATGAAAGATACGGGATCTCGTTATCTTTCTCGGGGCACTCGGTCTTACGTTTGGCTAGGGATGATTTTGATGAAAGATACGGGATCTCGTTATCTTTCTCGGGGCACTCGGTCTTACGTTTGGCTACTTGGGGATGATTTTGATGAAAGATACGGGATCTCGTTATCTTTCTCGGGGCACTCGGTCTTACGTTTGGCTGTAGGGGATGATTTTGATGAAAGATACGGGATCTCGTTATCTTTCTCGGGGCACTCGGTCTTACGTTTCTTGCTTAGGGAATGATTTTGATGAAAGATACGGGATCTCACGTTATCTTTCTCGGGGCACTCGGTCTTACGTTTGGCTATAGGGAAGATTTTGATGAAAGATACGGGATCCGTTATCTTTCTCGGGGCACTCGGTCTTACGTTTGTGCCGGGAAGATTTTGATGAAAGATACGGGATCCGTTATCTTTCTCGGGGCCTCGGTCTTACGTTTTTGGATTTTGATGAAAGATACGGGATCTCGATCTTTCTGTCTTACGTTTCTAGGGCTTGATGTGACTTTGGTTAACTTTGGTTAACTCTGTCAAGTTAGGGGGAATTGCGAGTCACGAAATTTTAAGGGGCAAAAGGGTCATTTTGACCCTTGCAATCCTATCCGCGCGGATAGGAGGCTGAAAGTCGAGGTATTAATTAGGGCCAACGCCCTTTTCTTCTTCTTCCTCGGTCTTTTCAATTTTTTTTACGCACTTACGAGGGAGAGAGAGAGAAGCTGAGAACCTCCATTGAAGGGCCAAAAGCTTCAAAAATCTTCCGATTTCTTCGATTTTTCGAGCAATGGAACACGGGAAGGCGCTTTTCAAGGCCAAGGGCGTGGCCCGGTAGCGGAGAGGCGGTGGAGCTTGTCAGGATGAGGAGGCATTACAATCTTTCGCAATCGGTTGCGGAGGAGTCCTACCCGATGCTTGGCAACATTGGGCTTCGGATTCGAATCTCCGAACGGTATACTTTGAAACCCTTTGATCCCTTTGTTGATTTCTTGTTTGAAATTTGAATTTTGGGTGATTTTTGAAATTTTTGTTTGAAATTGAATATTGATGTTCATTGTCTTTGAATCTTGATGATTATGTGAGTAACCCAAAATGTGCATTTTGCTTGGGAAAAAGAATTGGCATTTTTGCCATTTTTTTTTTGTATCCGAAAATTGCATGTGAAAATTCGAAAATTGTGAATTTTTATTTTTTTTTTGAAATTGAATATTGCATGTTGATGATGATGATTTTTTTTTTTTTGAAATTGAATATTGATATTGATAAATGATGCAATGCATGCATTTTGTTTGGAAAGAATGGGCGTTTTGCCAATATGAGATGTATGTATGTTTAGGATTTTATTATATTTTTTTTTTTGAAACGTGGGACGGATTTTTCCTCCCGTTGCATGTAAGATGGATGATATGCATGTATGCAATTTTTTTTTTTGAGATGATGGATGGTATGCATGTTATTTTATGAAAATGGGACGGAGTTTTTACTTCCGTAGGAATGCATCTTCTTTTTTTTTTTTGATGAATGCATTGGAATTTGCTGAGAATCGTTTTCTTTTATGCGAGAAAAATGGGGCTATGCTCATTGTATCTTTGTTATCTTTGTCGAAATTTTTTTAATGCATGTGTATGCTCTCTCTTTTTTTTTGTGTAAATGCAAATGCACTTTTTTTTTTTTGACATTTTCTCTCTTTTTTTTTTTACAGGGCGGAAACCGTTTTGTGACGGAGCAGCTGAACAAAATGAAGACTCGAGGATCGGTGGAGTCCGTGATTGACTTGTGGGACCGGCTTCCGAATGCGGGCCGAGGAGCTTTGCCGAGTCCGAGACAGATCGTTGTCGAGACGGGGCTTTGGGAGTTCGTTGAGTGCTTGAGGGGGCTGGTCAAGTTCCCTAAGAGCAAGGGCTTGATGTTTGCTGCAGCGCGGCATTGGTGGGGCGCGACCCACACCTTCCACTTCTTACGGGGCGAGGCTACGGTTACGCCCTCAGACTATCTTTGCGATTACGGGCTGTCCTTTAATGGGCGCGGCATTGAGTGGCGGGATGGCTACGGCGATGCGTCTGCGAGCTCTTACGGGATTTTCCCCTATTCCCAAAAGGGGATGGGGATGGAGTATGCCGTGGTCTACGGCAAGATCGTGGAGACCATAGCGAGTTACGAGGTGGGGAGGAGAGGATAGGCGCCGATCAGTTGCCGGGGCCTTCTTGTGGTTTGCTTTTTCGAGCACGCTCTTTGGACATGCTTTGAGGGACGGCGGTCTTTGCCTTGTTGAGGTCCTTGGAGGACATGGAGACGGCGGAGATGTCTCGTGGGGAGAGGCGAGGCAGCGAGCTTTATTTTGCTCTTGATAGGTACGGTCGGAAGGGCTGTGAGCTCTTTGTCTTGCTTTGAGTTTGCCACTGGAGGTATAAGCTCTCTTTTTGCTTTCCCTCTTTTTTTTTTTTTTTGAGCACGCACTTTTCTTTTGCCTTTGGATTGATTGGATTTTTACCTTTCGCGGTATGGGCGTTGGAGTTTTTCCACGTCACGATGTGGCGGCGGCCGGCGGAGTACGTCGGGCGTATCCGGCCATGCGGTCTTGGTCCCAAGCATGCCGGGAGAAGATAAGCTCCGGGGCGTACGACTCTCGAGTACGCGGATTGCCTTCCTTTGACGGAGGCCGAGACGAGATGAGGGGATGATATTCTTCCCACAGGATCGCTTTGAGGTGGCGCATTGAAGAGCGGCGAGATACGGGCTTTGTGCGGCGGAGGATTTTGAGGGTCGACTGCGATGCATATTATACGGGAGAGAGGGTGACGCGCCGGCATGGCGTGGGTCGCCTTTGAGGACACCGGTGGAGCCTCCCGTCGATATGATGCACCCGGCGATCGGTCAGTGACTGGGATGATTCTGCGAGCCGGCACTTCTCGGATTTCGTGGCGATTGAGCCATATGCGACATTCGTCTTGAGGAGGCGAGGATGCCTCGGGTTACGGATAGGGAGGGGCTTGGGATCCGCGGTACCCTCGGACGGATTTTTCCTATATCCCAGGATGGGGTCCGATTGAGGTGCGAATCCCTCGGCCGGCGACTTCCACGAGCTTTCCGGCCTCGTCAGGAGTATGAAGGTATGGCTTCACCTTTTCCCCTTCTTTTCTTTCTTTTGTTTCATCATCTTTAGCATCACTTCTTTTTTTTGACGCTTTTGCTTTTGTGCGGTTTTCGGAGGTGGTCGTCGAGAAGGCGACGAAGCAAGTGATCGAGGCAAGAGATTCATCGGGAGGATGGTCGCTTGCGGGGCTCCTCGAGCTAGAGCGAGCGACCACGGCCGCGCGCTGTCGAGACGGGAGGCTTCCCTATTCGCTCGAGACTTCTTCGAGACTCCTCTGTCTCCTCTCCTTGATCCCAGCGCGGTGCGCCTTCGGATCACGTCATTCTCGGGGATCCACACGGGCGGGGACACGTTTGGCGGCATGGCGGGTCGTCTTCGTACGTGCGGGAGTCGACGCCTTCACCTTCGGATACGATTTTTCGCGAGATCTCGGCTTGCCCTATCGGAGCGTGGGTTGGTCTGATGAGCCTCTTTACGGAGACGAGGACGATTACGAGCCCGAGATTTTCGGGGCTCTGAGGAGCGGGCCCGAGTCGCAAGAGGGGCCGGGGGCAGACATCGGGCACTGGAGACTCCGATTGATTTTTTTTTTTGAGATTTGAGATTGAGATTTAGATTTGTACAGCTTATGCACATTTTTTTTTTTTTTTGGATGTAATAATTTAGGATTTTATTTATGTTTGTTTGTTTTTTTTTTTATGCACTCTCTCTTTTTTTTTTTTTGGAATGTAATAATTTAGGATTTTATTTTATGAATGCAATGCAATATGAATGCAGTGTTGCATGAGCCTTGGTTTTTTGCAAGGGTGTTTGGTATATGGGTGGTTTGGGGAGGTTTTTGCACGGGTTTCGAGCAACGGGACGGAATATTCCTCTTTTGGTGTAGCGGCTTGGTATTGCGAGATTTTTTTTGGAAAGCAATCCTATCCGCGCGGATAGGGGCGCATCGACATTGTCCTTTAATTTTGGTTCGGACACTGGTCTTGCTTTATTTCAAATTCAAATATCCTCTTCAACCTCCGGTCCAAACTGGCCATTTTCGGGGAGAAAGAGAGAAAAACCATGGAAAACTTTAGAAAAGCTCCATCAAAATTGTCCCAAGAGTCCCAAATGTCATTCTTGACAAGTTCGAGGATTGGTCGGGAAATCATGCATGAGAGGAGGTTCTTCTTTGAAGAAAGATACAAGGTGAAGTGCTTATGGTCTCTCGAGGAATTGATTCGGATTATGAGCTTTTGAGAGCTTCTTCATCATTTTGGGATACTAGAAGGCATGTCTTTTGCCTTTCCTTCAACGAGATTGTTCCATTGTCGAAGAATTTCGGGCCTTGCTTGGAGGTCCGGAGGTGGAAGAGATAGCGGTTCCTTTGCCGGAGGGGCTTCTTTTCTTGACAGATTGTGCGTCCTCCTTCATCTTTCCCGGAGGAAGCGCAAGGTATGATCCGCGGTCCCGATCATTTCGATATTTCCGGTCTTCCCGACAGATTTAGGGGCCTAGGTTTGGTGGATGATGCCTATTGGGATGCCTTTGCACTTTGTATGTTTGGCACCTGTTCATGGTCTATTCCTTTGGGATTTGCCATCGGTCTTTCTTTGGATGTTGTCGTTCGGCTGTCGCACAGGCGAGAGATGTCGTTCCTTTGATTACAGGGAGACTTTTCATGCTCTCACGGATTAGCTACCGGAAGGCGGTATATGCGCGAGGGCGGCCCGTTCCTCTTGACCACAGTGGGCGATGGAGCGTTTGGGGGTTCTTCGGGAAACCTACGATATGATCGAGCCTTGGACTTTTGCCGGGAGAGGTGTTGATGTAGATTTTGATGATCGGGGCTCGTGGGAGCGTTGGATGGCGGGTCGCCGGGCTGAAGATATCGAGATGGTCGGTGCCTCGTTGGCGGGTGGAGACTCGCGAGTGCTTGAGGATGGGTCTCCGTGGTCATGCTTAGGGGCTTTCTCGGTCCGGCTTCTATATTAGGCTTTAGTCTGAGACAGTTTGGCTTGGAGCGGAGTTCCTTTGGAGGGCTTTGATGATATAGCCACCGGGGTGGTGGCTCTGTTTCTATGGATGATCCCTCGGTGTTTCCATTTCTTTCCCGAGCATGGAGGTATGATGCCTTTCCTCCTCGGGTCATTCTCGGGCGTCAGAGGCCGGTGTTCTGACCACTTGGTACCTGGATTGGTATGAGAGGCATGCAGGAGAGACTCGGGTGGCTATTTTGAGACGGCGTGAGGCCATTGTGGGTGCGGAGGACTGGCTGTTTACGAGAGGAGGAGGGCCGAGGCGAGGCCAGCCCTCGCGACGGGAGCGGAGACGGCGCGGCCGATTATGAGGCTTACGTCGAGACGAGGAGAGGAGGGCTCCTATGCTACCGGCTAGGTTACGGGAGATGAGGGATGACGCTAGGGCTACTAAGGCCACGACGGAGGCTGGTTTGATAGACCCTGTCCCTATACGAGCTTGGTAGGAGGAACAGCGACATTTTCTGTTCGAAAAAGAAGACTCGAAGGGGAAGAAGAGAGGGGAGAGGCCGATGCGAGTGGCTTGGAGTGACTACGAGGTTTCAGTATCCCTTTCTTGTCATGGCGGACACATTAGTTTGATTATGTATCTTAGTTTTCCTTTAGCGAGGTTGCCGGTTGTAGGAATGAATCGGGCTTAGACTCATCAAAGAGCTTTTAACTTGTAATGAATATTTGAATTGCTTTAGAGTTTTTCGAGACAGCTTTCATGGTACGATCAATTGTATTGATGCCAAAGTATGGCTTTTATTTGTGCTTTAGACCGAACCGTTTCATTTGCCTACGTTCCCCTCATTTTGAGGAGCTCGGGTCTTCGTAGTTCAACTGGTGAACTCTTTTTTTTTTTTTTTTGTTTTTTTTTTTTTTTTTTTTTTTTGTTTTTTTTTTTTTTGTTTTTTTTTTGTATTACTTTTTGTTTTTTTTTTTTGTTTTTTTTTTTGTTGTTTTTTTTTTTGGTGCAACCCTGTTTTTTACCTAGGTCGCCCTTCTCGGGTTTTCAACCTAGTTGGGTATTACTCTTTTAGCACTTTTCCTTCTTTCTTCTTTTTTTGTTTTACGCGTAGTATCTGCGCAGCTTGTCACCATTTACTGGGTGTACAAAGGGATTCCCGTCGAGGTGCGCAAGTTGCATGGCTCCTCAGGAGAAGATCTTACGGACGACATATGGCCCGACCATACGGGCTCCCATTTGCCGAGGGGTTGATACGGGTGGGGGCTTTTCTTTTAAACGAGATCCCCTTCTCGGATTTCCCGATGCTTTACTTTCTTGTCGAAGGCTCTAGCCATTCTTCCTTGGTAGGCTCGGATGTGTTCCATGGCCTTCAATCGGCGTTCGTCTAGTAGGGCCAATTCGTCATGGCGACTGCGGAGCCATTCGACCTCGTTGATACGGCTTTCCGGCGGTATACGGAGCGAGGTATTTCCGGCTCGATTGGGAGTACGGCTTCCATTCCGTATGTGAGGAGCAAAGGTGTTTCCCCGGTTGCCGTTCGGCGATGTTACGCAGCCCCCGAGTGCAGTGTAACTTCTCGGGCCAATCTACGCCTTGGACGGCCATTTTCGGATGATATTTTCCCGAGTCTTGTTTCTTTGCCTCGACGGCTCCGTTGGTTTGGGGCTGTAGGGAGATGACTTGTGACGGGTTATTCGGAATTCCGCCGGCAATTTTCACATTCCCCTTGAAGTGGGATCCATTATACGAGATGATTTGGTGGCAACCCGTATCTGCACATGATGTTTTCTTTGATGAAGAGGGCAACTTTCTTTGAATTGAGGATTTTGTAGGACTTTGCGAGCATCCTTTTCGATTCCTTCGAAGAAATCACAATCTGCGTCTCTTTAGGCTCTTCGAGTTCCCAAATTCACACTCGTCAAAATCTCTTCGGCGGCTTGGGCTCGATTTTCCTCTTTAGGACAACTTTGCTTAAAGATTTTTTTGTTGTTTGATTTTTTTTGTTTAATGTGTACGCTTCTTTATCTAATGAATTATTATTAAATTTTTTTTTATTAATTAATTCATCATTAGTTAAAGTGGCAATCAAGGATACTCGAAAGGTTCGTCATTTCATTGAAAACGAAAGGGGATACGGTGCTTGCTACGGACTCGTAGTCTTCGGGCGTAAGGCCGTCGGACGACCCTAGAGACTCGATCTTAACGAGAGAAGGCTGGGAGGACTTGTCCTAGATTGACCTGAGGACGGGGGACCAATCCAAGCTTGGTGATCATTTCCTCCTTGGTCGCGGACGGGCTGAGAGAGTTTCCCAATTCTTTAGCGGCATATTTGTTGGTGGCCTCATGACTCGGGAAGCTTGTCTTTGTTTTTGTTTTCCTTTCTCAATTGCCGCTATCATCTTTTGGACCGAGCCGAGATCAATCGGGTCGGCACCTGGACTTCTTCTTCGAACAATTCTTTGCATAACCGAGACCATCCCAATCATCGAGGAAATTCCGTGGCCTTAGCTTTTGGCCTTTGTCGGTTCGAATTCGGAGTTTCGGATCTTCTGGGCGGTAGGAATAGTGGTTGTGAGCTTCTCGGCTGTTCCACCGGAGTCGAGCACGCCTACGAAGGTATACTCGCTCTTCGTAGCGGTGGTAGCCCCGGGTATCTTGGGTAGGTCCGGGAACATTCTACGGACCGGGTTAGCCTTGGTTCCTACGAACTTGTTGAGGTTATCTTGTAGCTTTAGCCATCTGCCGTAGGAGTGGGCTCTGTGATGTTTCTGGTTGTGTGGGACCCTTTACAAAGTAGTCGGCCAAATTAGGCGAAGGGGAGAGATTTAGGGTTGTCGGCCAGGACCTTTCTGTGGCGGCTTCAAATCTTTTTCCCTTTGCGGTGTCATTGGGAGGCCTCGTATCCCGGTAGTGGCGAGTATTACGTCCTTTCACCTCGATGAGTTTGTGAGTTCCTTGTTGGTGCTTCCCCAGGCCAGAGGCCGGGTAGATAGCTCATTTTTCTCATCATTTTCAAGACCGGTGGGATTTTATCCCGAGTGGCCAAAGTCGGATCTATGTTGCACACTTGGGCCTTGGGAGGCTCGGCCAGTGAAGCCGTTAGCATGTGACCTTCCTCGTCATGTTTGATTTCCGAGAATAGGTATTCCGCCGTATCTGTGCCTTCTAAAGTGACTAAATCTCAGTAAATGGTCGTCGGATCCCCATTCGAGGCAATTTCACACCTTTGGTGGAGGCTTGAGGCGACCCCTTTGACTTGGTGCGGCCAAGGTCTTCCCAGCCGGGGCATTGAAAGTAATCGGGATGTCGATAACCTGGAATTCCACAGGTATCAATTTACGTCCAAACCCGAGAGGTCTAAAGTAGCAACTCAGGGGCTTTGCTCGGGATGTTGAGTCGTAAGCTTTATTTGTGAGAGAAGAAGGCTTCAAGTACGTAGTCTTGATATCAAGCAAGCTCATGATCTTTCTTAGGAAGAATGTTCATTCCGGACCCATTGTCCACCAGGACCCGAGGAGCGTCGTTCATCAGTGGGGTGTGATGAAGAGAGGCTCATTATGATCGGCCCCAAATTGAGGGAGGTCGAGATGCGTGAAAGTGATTATGTTCCCGTAGTGGATGTTTCCAATCATTGTACCACATCATCGGGAGTAGCATCAATAGGCACGAGAGTGCGAGCCGGGCTTTCTTCCGGCTTCGGCTTATGGGGATAGGACGAAGTGAGTAGAGACCGAGAGGAAATGTTGGCTGTGTTTGCTTCAAGCTGGTGAGCACGGGATCCTCTTTTCGGGTGCAGGTTTGTTTGTCTTAGCGTAGGGCGGCGATCTTCTTTTGGTGCTTGATACGTGGCCTTCTTATACGCCTTGGGATTTCCTTGGAAGATGCGCCGGATCGGGTCAACAGTTAACTTCCTCATCGATCGTCTCTTGGTGGATTTCTTCAATCTTTGCTAGGGTCGATGGGGAGCCCTTTTGGCTATTGGCCATTGGTTACGACGGAGTCTAGTGACGATGAGGGCTGCTCTTGGCTCCTTCTGGCGGCCCTTATAAGCGCTTCCCAAGTCACGAGCTTTTGGGTTTGGGGTTGTGTTGTTGCCCCTTGGATGGCCCACGAGCTAGGGCGTCCTCAGATTCACTCTCATGGCCGGCCTTGCTCATAGTTATCATGCAACAAGAGTCGCTATTGTCGGGACTCGGCGGCTTTTCGATTTCATCCCTTGGATAGTGCGGCCATTCGATTCCCTTACGTAATACTCGGAGTTGGAGATGATTATAGCGTTACGTGTGGGAGGCGCATCCGGTATCATGCCGGTTTCTAGGACTTCTACGAAAGGCGACATACATTCGGGGAAGGTGACCTCTTCTTGGGTAACCACGACAAGGAGTGTTACTTTGTTACAGGGTGGATTTGATCTAACCATGGTTATCTTCTCATTTGGGCGGATGGGAGTTAATTTTCCTCTTTCGATCGGATCTTCGACTATCGGCTGGATCGGACACACGAAAACCCTTTCCCCCAAGCATGGTAGGCGGTGTTGAATTCTAAGACATCCACGTGCTCGAGATCCATGAAACTTCATGGCCTTCGTGTCCTCGGTCTCGTATTCGTCTTAGAAGTTTCTTCGTCGTCGCTTCTTGATAACCGGCCATTGTGCACAGCTCCCGTGGGCTCATTTACGGCATGATTGTTCCAGTTGTTTCGGATCGGGGCCTCGGTTGACTCTTCACTCTCGTCGTCATCATCATCATCATTGTCATCGGAATCTTCTTCCCATTACTACGGGATTTCGGGTGAGAGGAACGTTGATCAAACCCGTTGGGGAATATGGGTGCGTGCGGCCGCAAAATTGTCATATGTTCCCATTCCGGAAGTGGCAATTGTGACTCGGCTTCTCCTCCCGAAATTGCGGGGAAGAGTGAGAGGGGTGGCACGTATTTGACACCGGGTAGGATATAGAAGGAATCCTCCTCTTAGATTCTTCACTTGTTCTCGGGATCATATTCGGGCTCTCCCAAAGCCAATTTGCGAAGTGTACTAGCTCCGGATGCTCTTCGGCCTCTTTCTTTGATAAGCCCCGTCTGAGCGCCGCCGGAAGCTTTCTTGTTCGATTCTTCTCGATTGTTCTAACCATCTTGTGTAAATGGTCCTCTCATATTTTGAGCGGAACAACCCCGGTTCTTCGGTATCGGCCTTCCCTTCATCCGAGAAATAGCGGGCCTCGTATTCTTGCAAGGAGTCTCGACATGAGACCAAGATGGGTTGATTCGTTCGATATCCTCAAGGGTGAGGGAATCCATTCGGGATCCTCGACGAGGTTGGCCACGGGTATTTGGGGACCTTCATCGGCATCTTCATGGTCATGCGAAGATTCTCCGCATTCAATCATATTCACACGATTATGGTTCCTTGGCGAGAGGATTTTTGGCGTGTTAGGCCCTTCGGGGCCTTCCAACTTTCCTTGCTCTATTAGCCCTGGATTGCCTTTTCGAGTAAAGCGGTTGTCGATCGGATGTCCGTGAGCTTGATGAAAAGCACAATACTTTGTAGTATCCACGGGAGCATTCGGATTACGGGTTGGAAATTCTCAGGCCGCAGCAAGCCTTCTTTCACCGATCCCCTAAAGATGTCATTCGGGGGCATTCCAAAGTTTTCGAGATTTATGACCCGCGGTTTGGGCTCATTTGGTTTCTGGGAGCAAAAGGAGTCGTGTTATTACATTCTGTCCCGCATAGTTAATCATCTCTTTGCCTTTAGCGAGGAGCGAGGGCGGTGTTTGCGGGAGGAGCCCGATATACGTAGGCGAGTGCGGCGGCCGGTTGCGGTGTAGGCCTTTTCAAACTTAGGCTGCGAGAGTTAACCGTGGCCCGTAAGTCGAGTATGGGAAGTGAGCGAGGAGGCTCTCGAGATGTGGTTTCAAGCATGGCGGAAGATGTCCAGTTGTTCCTCTTCGGAAGGAGGGATGGCCATTTCAGAGTTTCGAGATTCCACCGCTTGTAGAAGTCCCCAACATTCTCATCGGGGCTGACTGCTTATTGTTGTTTGTAGGTCAACCCTATTTGTTTCCCATTCCAAGTTGGCCTTATATTTTTACGTGAAGGCATTGGTAATCTGGTCCCATGTAGCCACGGCCGGGTTTCAAACGGAAGAACCACTTTAAGGCCTTTGGACTTGAGGATAGGCGAAATAGTCGGCCAGCTGGCGATTGGTACATCCTTTGGCTTTCATTGCCGGGGTATATGTGTCCAAATGGGTTTTGGACATGCGGTCCCATCAAAGAGATCCAGATTAGGCATCACGAATTTGTGGGGCGAGAGGAACAATGGAGTCGGGTGCAGTAGGCGGAAGGCGGACTTCTTGGCGATCGGTTCGGCGATACGCGCTTTCATTTCCTTGTGTTGTTCCATGAACCGGGCCGGATGAGGGTCTTGTGGTGGAACCATGGCATTCAAGCTAGTGGGTGAGCTAGAGAGGAGCTACCAGCGGAGCGGAGTGGAGGAGGCGGCCGATCCGGGGACGTAGGTGAAAACTTGTCACAGGGGTGAGTTACCACAGGGAGCATGAGTAGGAGCACTGAGCAAAAGGATAGAACCTTGCGGCTTCTTTGTTGATTTTCAAGCGGCAAAGTAGGTGGGGGCAGCCCGATGTGGCCAGGATAACTTGGATTTCAGTGGGGCCGTAAGTAGGCTTGAGTGCGAGGCTTGTCCGGATTGTTGAATTGCATGGGTTGCTTGTGGTGAAGGTGTGTAACCGGGGAATGCTGCGGTCTGGTGATTCGGATGACACGGGATGGAGGCTTGGTAACCCATAGAAGTCGCAGTGAGGAATGGATTTGTGTGAGGAGCTTGGTGAACTAATGCTTGTTACGAGGAGGGGCTCTGGCGGCCCCGAGAACCAAGTTGTGGCGGCATTCGAGCTGTAGGTATTCTTTGTGAAGGTCGGATTGATCGGTTCCGAGCGAGGAGGGATCCCGATTAGGCTGTGGCATTCGAGATAGCCCAAACCATGAGAAGACATTCCGTGCTTGATTTTGCCCCATTTGATTTGTGCCGTCGGGCTGCATGGATCCGGTGGTGCGTGGTTGGGGAGGCTGGTGACCCGAAAATCGAGGAGCATGGGTTACGGTAGTGGCACCATAGGAGGTGGGTGGCGGCATCTGGTGTAATCGGGCGGCGAGAGTGGGGTTGGCATCCTCGTCTTCTTCCACGGTGAAGGTGCCATGCGGGATTGAGGCGACGGCCGGACCGTGACTCTTAATAGCCTCCATAAAAATTTGTTTGTGCTTCTGTCGTAACCTCATACGTTACGCTAGCGATTCCCTTTGTTGCTCTGTACGAGGGTCCGGGAGGCGGAGTGACGTTATCCCCATCATTACCGGGCGATGCGGACATTACGAAACCGGAGTCGGAACAAGCGGTGAAGGCGACGATGCGCTTGACTCTTCCCAGCGATCAAACGGTGACCCGGTGCCGAAACCAAGCTTTGTGCGGAGGCTGCGGGGAAAGGACATGAAGGTTCGGATGTGCAGGAATGGAAGGAGGGTAGGTGTTTGGGCTTTAGGCTCATGCAACATGCGATTATTTGTTCACGTTTACTTAAAACATGTTTTATTAACCTAATCGGTTGGAAAAGATTGCTCTTCTTTTTCGCAAACTACTCGATTCTGGATCGGTGGGCCCGTCACTACGTCTATAAGCCCCTCGTATTCCACTGTATTTCGACCTCCCGGGGTGGGACGGCCCGGGCGAGGTCTATAGGGCAAGCGGGTCCCACCGGCCGAAAGAAAAACGATCCTAAAAGTCGGCGGGTAATCGAGTCTTAACGAGCATTCGATGTAAATTACGGACAAGGCGCGTCAAAAGTCAAGATCATGTCCAGGGGCTCGACGAAAAGTCGGCATGATTTGGGTGATAAGCGTCCACAATTGATCTTGACTTGTCGTCGGTTAAGCCGTAATTAGGCATGGAATATTCATTAATCCTTGATGACTCGGTGTCAATCTTTGGGAGTCGGTGTATAATTTGTGCCGGTCGAGCCGAAGTCAAGGCGCGGTCAATATCTTGGTCAAAGTCTGCGGCGGAAAACCGGCGAGAACTTCGGCGATAAGGGTCCCGAAAGATATTGAGTCGGTATGCCGACAAAGGCTTGAAAGGAAAGGTCTATACACGGACGGGGCATGACACGGACCGGACTAAAAACCAACCGGGTCTCGGACAAAGTGTGTCACGGACAAGTGCATGGTCGACACGAGGCTCCGTAGGATGTTTGGGTAGTCTGTGCTCATCCGAGAGGCGTAATAAGACCAAACGGACCGCGACAAGGATTTCCCGGGTTAAGGGACGTAGTGTGCGGTGTACGGTCACGTGCGCGTAGTGTGCAAGCGATCTATATTCTTTTACGAGTAAAATAGAGATTTTTTTATGTGTCTTAAAAATATGATGCATGATTTTTTTTGGAAATTTTCTTCTTTTTTTTTTGAAAATCTCTTTTTTTTTTTTGAAAATTTTTTTTTGAAATTTTTAATGAGCACATAAGCACGAAAATTCCGACGAGTTAGGGACATTATTCCGACAGTCAAAATTTTGACTTTCTCGAGGCGGCCAAAACAAACATGAAAAGCTGTGCAAAAATCAACACACACACAAAAATGATTTTCAAAGCGGGACGGAAGCTTGACCCTCAAAAGCTTTTTTTTTTTTTAAAACGGTGATACCGGTACGTGGGATTGTTAGACCACAATTTATCCCCGACTCGTGTTAGGAGGCGATAACGGGAAATTTAGTGGTTTCCACCAATATACCAAATACCATTTTTTTTAAAAAAAGCTTAGTCCCCAGTAGTCGCCCTTGTGATGAATGTGTATCAGAAAATTTTCCCATTTTTGTTTGAAAGAAAATCAACGAAACGGAGTCGCCACGCCATTTTAATTTTGAGGGCCAAAACTTTGAAAAAGCCCGAGATCAGAGATTTAGGTTCGGAGGTCATGTTACGCGTCGGGAAGGACGTTAGTGTGCACCCGACGCGCCTCGTAAACGAGTCTTCCAAGCTGAAAATCATTTGTGTGTGTGTGTGTGTGTGCGTGTGTTTTGGCCAAAATAAGTTGAAACTCAGAAAAGTAAAAATTGGGATATCTTTTTAAGACTTTAAACTGATCCCATGATTTTTGGAAGATTTTTGGATTGAGATTTGGTACTCAAAAGACCTTTTGAAGTTGAGAGCCATTTCTGCCAGAATGAAAAAGGCAGTGGACCTTTGATTTTGAAATGGATTCAAGGGTCTTAAAACTTCATAATCTGGATAAACTCAGAGAATGAAAGTTGTTCTAGACACCTTAAATAAAGTTTGTGCGAAGGAATTTTCCATTTTGGAGAAGATTTGAGGGGTCAAAACCTTCTGGAAACCTCAGATATGAGATCTGGATTCCCAGAAGCTGATGAACTAGCCTCTGAAAGAAAATTTGAAAAGAGGAGTTTTACTCACCCAAAAAATAAAGTAAAAATATGTCTGGAAAGCTCTGGATGTTGGCTACAAAAAGTGTTTTGTAGTCAACACCAAATTCCAAGTTCATCTGTGTCCAAAAATTAAGACCATGGACTGAGGTCTGAGAAAATTGCTACTGGACAGCAACTTCTCAAGAAGGAGAATATGATTTTAAGGGGTTTTGCATCCATGCTTGTCCCCATTTCCCTAGGTTTTGGTTAGTGATCACTAGACATTTTAGTGGTGAATCAACTATACCAAACCATCCTTGGGGTACATTAGGACTAAGCATTTCATTTGCTTGGGAAGGGGATTTTTATCCTTTGAAAATGAGATTTTATGCTTGAAAATGGTTTTTAGGGTTTTGAAAATGAGTTTTCTTTGCAAGAAAGTAAGAGGACTTGAAAATAATGTTGATCTTTGTAGAAGATCATCCATGGAGATGGTCTTCCATGGTGATCTTCTTAGATCTAAAGCAAGAAGATGAAAGAACTACATTTTGTAGTTTGAAGATGCATGCATGGATGAGATTTAGGGTTAGGAAGAGGAGGGTTTACCAATCTTCCTTGTGTTCTTGAGTGTTTGGCTTGAGTGTATGAGTGTTTAGGGCTTTAATATGAGAGTGAGTGGATGAGTATGAGTTGGGAAAGATTGGAGAGAAAATGGTGACAATTCAAGTGAATTCTCACTGTTTTCTCTCTATATTTCGCCAGAGGTTCGGTGCAAATTGTGTTGTTCCTCTTTATTTTTGTATTTGGAGGGCTCAATTTATAGCCCTCTGGAAATTGCAATCCCATCCGCGCGGACAGGAACCCTCAGCGTGCACTGTTCATTAAATGCAGCTCCAGCTTTGGACAAGAGGAATATTTCTTTTTGAAATTCAAATTAGGCAGCCAGTTTATGTTTCCAGCATTTCTATTTATGGTTTTCTTCTTTTGTTTTTTCTTTTTAAGATTCTTTTTAAGGTTTAACCTTAAATAACAATGCCCATTTTACCCTTACTTTGTTAGAAAGGTTAGGATAGTTAGGAATTGTTAGAAATGTTATAACTTTTGTTAATTTTCTAACGAAAATTCTAACGAGCTCAAATCGGAGCACTTACACAAGGTCAACCTAGTCCCTCATACTCGGTCCTTCATCCTTCTTCTTCTTCCCTTTTCCATGACGGGTATTCTTCACCTTCACAGGGAATATCCCCGTAGTCCTTCTACCTGGCTCTGCGACCCTTCCCGACGCCTCTGCCAAACCTGCGGCCGCCAACGCAGCTCTTTCCCTAGCTCTGTCACGAGCTGCCTCTCTCCTAGTCGTCATATCCATGCTCTGATCGGCCATCCGACTAGCATTGGCCTCATAGTCAGCCATATCATCCCCAGTACAATCCTGAGGGTTAGCCGCCGCTTTGGCCCTCCTCAAAGTCGAGCTGCACGGTAATCAAGGCCCAATAGCTCACTTCATCTCCACAAAATAGCCATTTGTGTCTCCCCTATATACTTTTTATACCAGTTCAAATACCAAGTGGACAAAACAGTCCCCCCTCTCCGGTGAAAGAGAACCCTGGCAGGAAAGAACGCATACTTCCACAACCGTATGAGCAGCAATGGCGTCGAAGGATCTTCCACGAGGAGCGACCCCACCTCAAAGGTACTAGCATTACTCAAGCCCGTCAACGGCACCTGCTCCATCCCCAACTGTCGCAGCACCAAAGACGAAATGTAGAAAGAAGTCTGGGACACCCCCGGAACTCTGACAATGAGAAGACCCTCCTGAACGGTTCGACAAGTCTGTAACTTCCAGTGAGGAACCCACCATCGCAGATGATGCATGCGGAGTTTGGCCATCCAAAGCTCTAACTCACCCTGATTGCCTCCTATCACTAAGGGTTATCGAGAAAAAGACCAGGGATCGCATGTCGCTGGTACCTCGGGCATCATTTGCAACCACTCCCTCGACCACAGAGTAAGCATAGCGGGACTCCCTCCCCACATGTATCGGCTACCGGTCGCCATCCGACCTATGCCAAGGAACGTCTCGCCCAGGATCAAAGGCACAATGTCTCCTCCGCTCTGGCACTGCCTCACCAGGTCCAGTACACTGTGATGGCACACCCCAAAGGATGTGAATGTGAACAAAGTGGCGATTGTGCACAGAGCAAAAGCGTCCCATGCAGAAACGCTTCCATCATCACCGACAAATCTGTCGGGCAACCCCAAAATGTCGATAAAGTCTATATTTGGTATTAGCATCCCACATGCTTCCTCAGCTGAAACGTCAAGCAGGGACATTAACTTCTTAATGGTGGTCAGGCCGCCCGTCAAAGGAAGGACAATCTGCTCCACCTCGGATCCTCCAAGGATAGCCCGAATATCCTCGAGTGTGGGTGTAATCTCGTTGTACGAGAAACTATACACTTGCCTCCTCTCATCCCAGAAATGAGATGCGGCTCTCAAGAGAACCCAATCTGGCATGAGCTCCTTCAAAGCCCAAACCGCCCTCATTCTATAATAGCCTTCGTAAAACCCCTTGCTTTGCCTCATGTGGTGCCATACCCACGTCTGGAAACTCTCTAAATATCGTTCTTGTGCCTGAGACGACAACCTTGGAAATAAAGCCATGAGAAGCAAAGGAAAGCCCAAGGAATTTGAGAGAGAAATCAGCTTTTGCTTAAAAAAAAAAAGCGTAGTGTTTTCAAATTGCAGAAACTGGACTGCAATTTAAAACATTCTGAAATTGAGGCATGGGCCGGCCGACCCATTTTACAGGTTGACTTGGTCAACTCTGCAGCCAACAACTTCATTTGTCTGTGAAACAATTCCAAAAGGCCTCCTATTCAATCCTTGACCAAAATACCTTCACCCATGATTAAACGATTCACTGTCAACACCACATTCGCCCCGGGCTCGTGCAACAGTGCAGTTAATTTAATAACAGTGCATGTATATATAAATTCTGACCAGCTCGAATTTTATTATTTAATGCATGTTCCATTATTATTTATTTTTGATCAACCTACTTGCTTATTTGCCAAAAATAAATAGAGGTAATCATAATAAATATTCAAAATGTACAAGAGTTTGCCCCATAGGTCTTACAAAGTACAAATCAATGCTTGGACAATACACACTATTGTCTAAAAATAAATCAAAAGGACTACTCAGAGTCTTGCTCGTCATCCGAGCACTCATAATGCTGCCCCGCTGCAGCCGGATCCACAGTGGACAAATAATCCGCAAACTCCGCGTGATCGGAGTACGAAAAGATACGGCTCCGCTCCTGTGCTCCCGAGGACTCCTCTTGCTCGTATCCCGAATACGAGGAGTGGCGAGCTCCGAACCCAGCAGTCTCACCGGAGAACTGGCTGAACCCCTGCGCGAAATCTGTGCCATCAGCCGTGGAGACAGATGGGTCCCTCACAGCAGACTGCCGAGAAGGCATTGGCTCGTAAACACCCGCACTCCTTCGGGAACCACACCACAGGAAGTCCACGAACCTCCTAGCGTAGTTGGCTATCCCATCCAAGTTCCTCACGTCCTGATTGTAAGTACGGCCAGACACTTGCAAACCAGAAAAGCCGTCAAAAGACAAACAGACAGCACAAATGCAACATTTGCAAGATGCTACTACCAAGTACAGAAAAGCAAAGAAAACACACTCACCGAAGCATTAGGGTCCACTCTGTATTGAGGCCTCGACTGCTCCAGGATGGGAATCAACAGCCGCCTACGAGAACCCCCAATGCCCTCGAATGACAAGCGAGTGCGGAGGAGCGGGTATTCTCGGGGATGTACAGGGCCCTTGCCCTCTCTCTCCAGCACCTGTGGGCTCCTCAGCCTCATCCTCAGAAAAACATCATAGTCAACGCCCTCTATGACGTACTCAGCGTGAGGCACACCCTGCCTATACCGCTCCAACTCCGCCTCGGCTATGAGCATAGGATACTGCATGTGAAGAGGCGAATCCCTAGAAACCAAGGGGACAGACCCCGAAGCATACTGGAAAGACACCCTCTTGCCCAGATACATCACGTCACAATGGAGCCCCACCTGCAGCTTCCGCTGACGTGTAATCTCCCCAACAGCATGCACCATGAAGTGATCAAGCCGACCCTACCATGTCAGGCTAATCCTCAGAGAAAAATCTCGGTCCATGGCCAGAGACGCCTCCTCATAAGACAGTCGGGTGCGCTCCCACGACTTCGCCGGCTTCCTCGCCGCCTTCTGCCAAGTCAACATGGCAGGGAATAAATGCGTATGTGCCTCCCTAGCATCCCACTTATGCGGGTGAAACACCTCGAAGAACCACACCTGTCGAATGCAAGGAAAGCTATGTCAGCTACAAAGCAGATACATATGAGTACAAGTGAGACAAGGAAGAGAAAAAGAAAGAAACTCACATCTAGAGCAAACTGAAAACAGCCTAATGAGTTTTCCTCTCCCCGAGAGAACTTGTCCAACGCATAATAGACCTCGGCCAGACCGGCCTCTCCCCAAGCATACCCTATCACAGCCTCCAGGTTGGTCAGAGAGCGGAGCAGAGTAGAGTGACATATCGTGTTAGCAGTGGGGAACAGGGTAGCTGACAAAGCGAACCACAAAAACCCTCGAGCTAAGTGCTCCGCTGTCATCCTCACGGAGCCAGCCAAATACTCCTCGATGCCCCTCCTCAAGTGAGCCTTCATCGGCCCATACCGAATACCCAGGCCCCTGGCATCGGTAATATCAAATCCAAGCAGCTCCGATAACTGCTCCCTGGTAAAGCCATCAAACCACTCAATGGTGTTGCCCCGGAATGACAACCCAGTAATCGCCGCAAAATCAGTGGGTGTCACGGTCGCCTCCCCCACCTGAAATGGAATGTGTGGGTCGTGTCCCACCAGTACTCGCTCAGGGCAACATAAAGTACCTTCGCCCTCTACGTCAAAGCCACCACGGCTACCGAACTAATGAAGCCTGCCAGGCTAGAGTCAATCACGAACTGTCGTGGACTCCTTTCGCCGTCCCGAGCCACATCTGGGAACATCTCCCACAGCTGGCGAACTGCCTCAACATCCCCCCTACTCTTCACGTTACGCACGTCAATCGGCCCTCGCCCCTGCAGGTGAACACGGCAAAAGTATGTTATTACACAGATAACGTGCACAGACACATATCAAAAATCGCAGAAAACATATCAGCAAAAAGATATAACGGTCCTAAAAATATTTCCTAAAAATATTTCCATTCCAGTTGGAGTATTAACGGTCCAGTTTCAAAAACCCGTTCATCAACAGTTCGTTTTCCAAAAATTATTTCCATCCCAGTTGGAGTATTAACGGTTCAGTTTCAAAAACCCGTTCATCAACGGTTCATTTTCCTAAAAATATTTCCATCCCAGTTTGAGTATTAACGGTTCAGTTTCAAAAACCCGTTCATTAACGGTTCGTTTTCCTAAAAATATTTCCATCCCAGTTGGAGTATTAACGGTTCAGTTTCAAAAACCCGTTCATCAACGGTTCGTTTTCCTAAAAATATTTCCATCCCAGTTGGAGTATTAACGGTTCAGTTCAAAAACCCATTCATCAACGGTTCGTTTTCCTAAAATATTCCCATCCCAGTTGGAGTATTAACCGTCCAGTTTCAAAAACCCGTTCATCAACGATTCGTTTTCCTAAAAATATTTCCATCACAGTTGGAGTATTAACGGTTCAGTTCCAAAAAACCCGTTCATTAACGGTTCCCTTTTCCTAAAAATATTTTCGTCCCAGTCGAAGTATTAACGGTCCAAAATCCCAAAAGGTTCAAGTCATTTCGAAAACTCCGTCGAACCCGGAACTTTCAAAACACTTCGAAATATCCGTCCAAATCGAAACTTTCAAAATTTACTCCGTCTCGAATTAAACTCACTTTAATTTTGGAAAACGCCCCTAGACATGGAATTTTTCTGCCAAAATTTTTATGTTGTCTACCCGTAACATCAATTGAGCTAAGCTACAGTCAATTTCAACAAAGGAGCATCGCAAGGTCAAAAGCCCCAAATCGGGCACCAAGAACCCTAACTCATCTCTACTCAAAATTCCTAAAATTCAAAGAATGTAAATTCTAAAAATTAACGGAATTTAGAGGATGCTAACCTTCCTCGCAATCCCATCCTTGGATTTGTGGCAATCCCGACCCGGATAAAACTCGAGTGGATCCAAAGGAAGATCGGTAGTTTGCACCGTCCTCCTTAGCCTCGCTCTCTCGTTGTCGGTCCTCCTATGCCGACCCCTTCGTCCTAATCCAGCTTTCATGATGATAATCTCTCAAAGATTTGAACAAAACTCGCAAAAAGGTGGAGAAATTTCTCTCTTTTCTCTCTCGCCTGAAATGGTGAATTTTGGTCTGGTTTGCGTCGGCCCTGGCGCTGACTTAAATCTGTCCAAATTGAAGAAGGGTCCGGCCGGCTTGTTTTACGCCATGGAAGAGGTTTCTCCCATGGAACATGAAAGGATGTTCAAGGAAGCAGAAATGATGATCCATAAGTTCTCTAATGTTAAGAAAGCCTTAAGCTTAGCTAATGATGAGATATTGAGATTTCTCAGTACAAGACGGAGAAAACTGTGATGAGGTCTGAAATTTCAAATCTTAAGGACCAAATCAAAAGTATGACTCCTCTTGCTGATAAAAACCGCATCCTTGAAACTAAGGTTGCTGCACTTCAACTCCGAAATGATGACCTAGTTGCCCAGAAACTCGATCTCCAAAAAATCATTGATGGGTGGACAAAGTCAAAAGTCACCATGGATCAAATTATAGATTCCCAAATTCCCAATGGAATTAAAGATGGTCTGGGATTTGGATCTGGTGAAGAGAAGAAGTGTGCATCCTGCTGTGAAAAGGATGAGGAAATTTTGAAACTAACAAAAGAAATTCATAAGGGGAAGCATGCTATTTCTAAGGGTAAAGGACAACAAATTAATTATGTCTACCCAAAAAAAAAAATATGGGAAGAACTCTCAGATGAAGGCAAAGGATTCTGAGAGTGTAACTTCAGAGGAAATGGCTTATGGAGTTGGTCGTATCCCTGCTCCAACCGCTTCTGGTGGAACAGGTGGTGCTGGCAACTGCAAGGCTGACCGCCCTTCTTCTTCGACCGCTCCTCCTGCCTTCAAAAGCAAGAAGAGCGTTCCTATAAAATACGTGGTCAAACCAAAGCCAGTTCCCTTTGTTAAAGCTGCAACCGCTCCTCCCAAACCGCATGCAATTCCTAAGAAAAGTAAGGAGTTAGTAAAACCTCATGATGCTTATAGCTTTTATAAATGTTCTGTGTGTGATGGTTTAGGTCACAAGGCTGCAGAATGCCTTTTGCGGTTCACATCCAATGCCAGGAAGAGTAAACCTCCTTCTGTCAAACAGGTGTGGGTCGTGAAGGGTTGCTAACTTCAGGACCCAAGGAATAAAAGAAGGACCTCGTTCTTAATGTTTACATTTCAGGTCCTCTGCTTAATGGCCGGTCACTCCAAGGATAATGAAAGGTATATTGATAGTGGCTGCTCAAGACATATGACTGGAGATAGATCATTACTTGAAGATGTCATTGAAGCAAGTGGTCCATCTGTAACCTTTGGTGACAACAACAAAGGCAAGACCATTGGATATGGTGTAATAAGGAGAGGAAACCTAACTATTGAGAAGGTTTCTCTTGTTGAAGGACTCAAGCACAACCTCCTTTCAATCTCTCAATTCTGCGACAAAGTAATGCTTTGCAACTTCACGTCATCAAATTGCTTTATCAAGGATAGCATTTCCGGAGTCACCCTACTCACAGGGATTCGTAAGAGTAATATTTACATTATTGATCTAGATTCTGCATGTAGTATTACTAATCTCTGTTTTGTAGCTAAAAATGTGAGCGAAAATAGTTGGCTATGGCACAAGAGGTTGAGTCACTTGAACTTCAAGTATCTTGAAAAGATTGGTAGGGAAAAACTCGTTCATGGTTTACCCAAAGTGGCTGACCACCATCCTGAGAAATGCAGTGCATGTCAACTTGGTAAGCAATTCGCGTCGTCTTTCACCAGCAAGACCGCTCCATCAACTTTAAGATGCTTACAACTGCTTCACATAGATTTGTTTGGACCCGTAACCACCGCCAGCATTGGAGGAAGTAGATATACTTTAGTGGTGGTGGATGATTATTCAAGATATACGTGGGTTGAGATGATGATCTCCAAGGATGATTGCTATGAGATTCTCACCGCACTTTTTAGACGGCTCCAAACTCAAAAAGAAGACGACATCGTTAGTGTTCGATCAGATAATGGAACAGAATTTAAGAACAACGGTGTTGGTCAGTATTGTGATGACCATGGGATTGATCACAATTTCTCCGCAGCTGGTGTTCCACAACAAAATGGGGTTGTGGAAAGGAAGAACAGAACGTTGATCGAGGCTGGAAAGACAATAATATCTGAAGCGAAGCTGCCTCAGTATTTCTGGGCTGAAGCAATCAACACAGCATGCTTCACTCAGAACCGCTCCCTCATCAACAAGACCTATAACAAGACTCCATATGAGCTATGGAGAGGAAGAACCCCCAACATTATTTTCTTCAAGATCTTTGGCTGCAAATACTTTATCCTCTACAACGGAAGAGAAAATAGAGGTAAATTCGGTGCCAAGGCCGATGAAGGTATTTTTGTTGGGTATGCTAAACATTCAAAAGCTTTTCGTGTTTTCAATAAAACTAGTTTAAAAATAGTTGAGTCTGTCCATGTTACATTCGATGAGCATTCTCTCCTTGAGCCACATTTGGCTCCAAATGTTGCTGATGATTTTGCTAAGCCTAATGAAACAGGTGAATCCTCTAGAACCGCACCTGAACCTCAACCGCAAAATCTAGCACCCTCAACTGATATTCCCTTAAACCGCACCTTTGAAACAGCACCTGAAGTTCCCACTCCAGATGCAACTCCAAGGGAAGAAGAAGTTGAGAATTCCCCCATCCAGCTTATAGAACCTCTTCGTCAACGTACCTTCCATGACTTCGCTGAAGGATCTAACGATGTTCCAATTGAAGATCTTCAGCAAACCTCAGTCCAACCAGACTTACCCCGGAGGTTTGTGAAGTCAACAGTCACCCTCTCTCTAATGTGATAGGTGATCTATTTTCTGGTGTTCAAACAAGGAGATCGAACTATGATGATCATACTTCCTTATTATCTCAAGTTGAACCCAAGAAGATTGATGAAGCTCTCCAAGATTCCAGTTGGGTCATTGCTATGCAAGAAGAACTCAACCAGTTTGAAAGATGCAAGGTCTGGACATTGGTGCCTAGACCTCAGGATCAAGGAGTGATAGGAACTAAGTGGGTGTTTAGGAATAAGATGGACGAGAATGGAAGCATCACTAGGAATAAACCAAGGTTGGTTGCACAAGGATATAGGCAAGAAGAAGAAATCGATTATGATGAAACCTTTGCTCCAGTTGCAAGATTGGAAGCTATCAGAATCTTCTTAGCCTACGCCTCTTTCAAGCATTTCAAGTTATATCAAATGGACGTGAAGAGTGCTTTCCTCAATGGTAAACTGCAAGAGACCGTGTATGTTGCCCAACCGCTTGGATTTGAAGACTCCAAATTTTCCAATCATGTCTACAAACTCCAGAAAGCTTTGTATGGACTTAAGTAAGCTCCAAGGGCATGGTATGAGACTCTTTCTAAATTTTTACTAGAAAAAGGATTTAAACGCTGTAAAATCGATACAACTCTTTTTATTGCCAAATACAATGATCATACTTTACTTGTTCAAATATATGTTGATGATATCATTTTTGGTTCTACTAATGAGTTACTTTGTAAGCGTTTTGAGAAGCTAATGAAAAGCAAGTTTGAGATGAGCATGATGGGAGAATTAACATTCTTCCTCGGGCTTCAAATCAAGCAATGCGAAGAAGGTATTTTTCTCAGCCAAGCCAAATACACCAAGGAGTTGATAAAGAAGTTTGGATTAGAAAATGCTAAAGCATATGATACTCCAATGGCCACCGGCAATAAGCTAGATAAGAATCTAACAGGTAAGAAGGTTGATCAAACCCTATATCGAGGTATGATCGGCTCATTACTTTATTTAACTGCTAGTAGGCCTGATATCATGTTTAATGTCTGTGTATGTGCACGCTATCAAGAAGATCCTAGAGAAGCACATTTAATTGCAGTCAAGCGTATAATCCGCTATTTATCTGGAACCACTAACCTTGGACTTTGGTATTTCAAAGATTCGAACTTCGATCTTGTAGGTTATTCAGATGCAGATTATGCAGCTTATACTATAGACAGGAAAAGCACTAGTGGTACTTATCATTTCCTCTTGAATAGACTAGTTGCTTGGGCCAGCAAGAAGCAAGCTTCAGTTTCAGTGTCAACCACAGAGGCTGAGTATATTGCTGCTGAAAGTTGTTGCTGTCAAATCCTCTGGATGAAGCAGCAGTTGGTGGACTATGGAATTGAAGACGGAAATTGCCCTATCATGTGTGATAACACTTCAACAATTTCAGTCTCCAATAACCCTGTCATGCATTCCAAGACCAAGCATATAGATATCAAGTATCATTTCCTCAAAGACCATGTGGAAAAGAGGAATATCCATTTAGAGTACGTGGGGACAGACAACCAGATTGCTGATATCCTCACCAAGGCTCTTGACTCCAAGAGGTTTTCCTTCCTCAGAGGAGAAATGGGTATGCTTGAACTCAAATGATTCCATACTTTTTATTTGCTAACTTGTATGTTGAGTATAGGTTGTATTTCCTGTTGAGGATTCAAACCTCACCTTTGTTGAACCGCGTGTACTCAAACCGCAAGTAGTCAACCGCCTTTGCAGCCAACCACATACTTCTAACCGCTTGCTGCAGCTTGACCGCTTGTATCTCAACCGCGTTTCAACTTAGAGTAATTTCTATCTATTGCTTATATTTATCTGATTATCAAAAAAAAAACTGTTCAAATTTTTTTTATTTATTTTTTTAGTCCTTATTTTTGGCATAAGGGTATTTTTGCAAATGTTTTCCCTCAAAATTTCAAAATTTGAAAGCATTTATTGCAAAGGGGACATTGGAATTAAATGGGTTTCATGTCAGCCGTCATTGGGTGATGTGTTGAAGCTAAAAGGGTGTAACCTTTGTAATGATTCACCCTGTGGGAAATTGAAACTGTCCCTTCAGCTGCCTAACCCTCAATCTTGCCTATAAATAGAAGCCATTCCCCATTTTTTTTTAACCTTTTACAACTGTTCTCTCTGGCCTCCGTACCTTAAGTGTCAGTTTCTACCAAACTCCTTCTTCTCTCCCTTCAAAACTCTCTTAAAAGCTTTAAACTCTTCAAGTCAATGGCGCCAAAGAAGCCTATCTTTGATATGGTATTATTTCTAACCCTAATCTTCTTAAGTTTTTGCAAATCATACGTGCTTGAACTGCCATTGATGAACACCAAAGCTTCGAAGAACATAAACTGATTTTTGCTTCTATATGCTTCATTTGTTCATCATGTTGTATAGAATTTGTTAGGTTTTGTTCGGATTCCTGCATAGATTAAGATTATATGCTTTATTTTATGATCAACACTTGATTTGGGTACTGATTTTGATTTTTAAAGTTTTTAACTTTCGAAAACCCACTTTCTGATTTTTGCTTTTTCATGATGATTCTGAGCAAAGTATGAATTTTTATTGTTATATTATTGATCTACTGCTCAATGTGATCATTTTGACATGCTATGTGTTGATTTTGGTTAACTTTCATTAAATCTCTGTTCTTGGTGTTCTTCGTGTTCTTCATGCATTCATGTGACTATTCATCTTCATTTTTCAGAAATTCCTTATGTTTTGGATTGCCTTGATTATCAATCTTGTTTTTCATATTTAGAAATTTTGGATTTTGATTTGCATGTTTGAACTGCTTCAGTTCCAACCGCATGCTTAGTGTTTGAAACCGCATATTTGTAACCACATATACCTTATGTTTCAACCGCATGCTCTTGATAACTGCAAACCGCACGTTGAAAATCGCATGGTTATTCTTTGAAACCGCATGCTAGAATTTACTTAAGTTTTACTAAGTATATAGGCTAGAAACCATAACCTTCCCCTTCAAAACACTGCTTGCATGTGTGGGATAACTTTGGATTACAATGCCACGTACTGAGTAAAATTACTTTTATATTTTCTTATTTTCCCTAACTTGTATTCACAGTTTTCTTGAGGTTTGAAAATCTTCATTTTTTAAAACCGCACCATTGCCAACCGCATATGTGCCCAAACCTCTTGTGAACTGTGAACACAAAAATGAATCTAACACTTAATGTTTTACTTTGTAGGATCCAAATACCTTCCTACCAGGGTGGGAAGTTAATGAGGCTGAGCTTAAGAATGATGCCTTGGGAAGAGAGCTGCTGAGGAAGACGAAAGTATCTGGGATTCTGCCCCTCTTCACCAAGAAGCAGAACTTCATCATTCCATCTTTTGTGGACCAGTTCTACTCAACTGTTGTTCATCAGTAGAAGAAGGCCCCAAAGTTTCTTGCCTCACTGCTGTTGTAGAAGGCCTCAAACTCTCTATTGATTACATAGACATCAGGAGAATCTACAACTTCAGAGTTCCTCAAGCTCCTGAATCTGTGGATCAAGTCATCCAAGATGTTGCTGCAGTGCAAACCGCCAAGGTCAAATCCATGATTGGTCAGTTTAAGAAGATCCCAAGGAAAGGGTTTGGTGAGCTGATGAGCCACCTAGGATATCTCATTGGGAAGTCAGTCTGTCGCAAGACAGGGAACCATAACAACTTTACATCCCAACAATGGATGTATTGTTTAGCAATCTTCATGGAAATCAAGCTGCACTGGCCAAGGATATTATTCAGGGAGATATGTGACAGTGCGGACACTTATCAGTCCAAGAGGAAAGGAGAAGAGCAGAGATGGAGACCAATAGTGCAGAATCCTAACCGCCTTGCTGTTAGACTTTGACCACTTAGAGGATATTCGAGTGAAGAATCCTGAGTTGATGATTGATTTTGGGACTGAAGAATCATTGGGACTCTTAGTATGCCACAATTTCAGGTATGCTAATGGAGATGCCTTGTACAAATCCCTCTATGATGCTGAGAAGAATCCCAAGAAAGATGTGTACAAACCAATGAGTCCTGAAACCGCTCCTCAAGTGGTCAGGAAAGCTATGAAGAGGATCTGGAAGCCAAAGGTCCAAGCTGAACCGCCTAACAAGAAATCCAAAATCGCTCCCTCTTCCAAACCGCAAGCTGATGATGCTGGGACTAGCAAATCCAACAAATAGAAGGAACCACTTAACTTAGTGGATGAAGAAGATGAAGAAGATGTTGAAGACCCAAATATTCCTAATTTGGTTGCTAGAGCCAAGAAAGCTAAGGGAGATGTTATTGGCTTGACTGTTGAGGAACAGATGAGATTTTATCAAGAAAAGATTGACAGACTGTCCAAAGATCAGGAAGAATTGAGGAATGCCAAAGGAAAGTCAACCGCTCCTGAATCTCAACCGCCTCCATCCTCAAATCCTTCCCCAATCCAATCCCCAAACAAATCTTCTGCCCAATCTCCTTCCAAATACAAATCCAAATCTCCTTCTCCTCCACAAAAAGATGCACCAATTCAGGGGGAGACTCCAAAGAAGAGGAGGAAAATGCCTGCCAGGAAATCCTTCAAGAAAGGTAAACCTGTTGAACCTTCTCCTTCTCCCTCACCCTCTCTAAGAAACTCACCTTCACCCCCAAGAATTTATCCTCCCAATCCACATCTCATTCCCCCCAACATTCTAACTTTATAAATTCCCAACACTCAAACAAACCCCTCCTCACTCAAATTCCTTCCAGCCTTGGACCTCAAAACCCTCTGCTGGCGATGCCACCTCTAGATCTGTTAGGGAAGATCCAACTCCTACCCATTCTCCAAATTCAAACATCTCCATTTCCCATTCTCCAGCCAAATCCCCAACTCCTCACAACTCACCCCTAAGACAAAGAACTCCTCCCATTTCCCCTCACACTACTCATACTCACTCAATATCCAAATCCCTTCCTCAAAATATTCCTCCTCAAACCCAAACTGCCCCAGAAAATATCTAATTCCAACCGCCTCCTACTTTCCAAACCGCTTCCACCTCAACCGCCCCTCCATCTGAATACTCCCAAATTCTTCAAACCCTCCAATTCAAAGCCAACTCATAATCAACTAAGGCCATGTTATTAAGCTAACCACTTCAAATGCCTCCCTCCAAGCCTCCAATACCTCCTCTCTGAATTTAACCGCACCCTCCTTGCCAAGGTGGATTCTCAAACCCTAGAGATGGCCAATCTAAAGCATCTTTGCTTGATGCCATTAAAGGGGAGAGACCTACTGCAATTGCATCCACATCCACCTCTTCTTCTGAGCAAATTGCTTCAGCTGTCAAAACCGCTGCTGAGAATTGCTTCAATGCATTCCAGCAATCTCTTGAAGATGGTACGCTAAAGGCCATGGGAGATAAAGCATCTATTGCCGAGCTGAACAAGATTCTGAATATGCTTGGAGAGAATATTTGCGAAGCTATTGAGAAAGATCTAGGGGAGTTAAGCTCTAAATTCCTTACTCTCCTTAACTCCAGCCGCAATCAGATTCAGATCTCAAGCCAATTATTGAATCCATGCTATTAGACCTTCTTGAGCAGATTGATTTACTCAAAGGGCAAACAGAAGTAAATCTAGGGATTGTAAAAGATGATGTGAAGGCCAAGCTCAATGAGATTAAAGATGAGTTCAATGACCGCTTGGACAATTTGAAGACTGGATTCAATTCCAAGATTGAAACTGCAATTCATGACCTCAAATCCTCCTTGAAGGTCACCATCAATCTTGAGCCAATGGAACAAGCCATTGCCACCCAAACCGCTGCTCTTAAAGATGAAACCCACATATGCTTCAATTCTTTAAACTCCTTTTTCCATACACTTATCAATGACCAGATTGAGCAAGTTAGAGGAAATTCCAGAGGTGTGGGTGAATTAAACTTGAGGCTGGCTAAGCAAGAGAGTTCTGTAAAGAAGTTAGATGCAACCATCACCAGAACCGCTGAAGAAGTAAGAAGGATGAGGAAAGCTATGGGAACAGACCAATCCACCCATGCTAGACCGCGCCAAGCTGAAGATGAAGTCAACAAACCGTGTCAACAGTAACCGTCCTCCTTGTAATTCTTTTTGTTGAATACTTTTGTAAGTTGGACCGCACTCTCCTTGTATTTTTTGTCCAACTTGTTTTTCTCTTTCGTAACCCTGTGATTTTCCTTCATACCTTGTAACTGTAAACCGCTTGAGGTATTAATGGAAATTGCATCATGGTTTCAAAACTTTGTTCATATCAAACTGCTTGTTTGTAAAACAATAAAACCGCTTATGGTTTTAAACCTCATTCAAATATTTTTCAACTTAAAAATCACTCTTTTGAATTGATGTTTAAACATTCAGTTTAAACTGCACTTTGAACTTAAACTCATATTTTTAAAGTGCCGAATGCATTTCTATACTCTTCAAATTGTAAGTTTTTCAATCTTTCAATAGTATAGAAATCTATAGCTTAAGCTAGTGTGTGCATTGACTTGGGACATGACTTACCATGTTAATTCTTATGGACATGTTTTTACCAAGTACAATGTTTGCTTTTGCTGTAGTAGGTAATGGCATCAATCAAATAGGGGGAGATTGTTGGGTATGCATGTTTTAACCCTCCTATTTTGTATTAGATTTGATTGATACCATAACCTCCTATTCTATTTTAAGGACTTTAGGACCCTATGTAATGAAGCTTAGACTTCAATTTTTTAGCTAAGTCCATTTTATAGAATAGGTTAAATCTAGGCTTGAAGACTGGCACAAGAATCATTGGATCTAAGGATTGCAGTTCAAAAGGTTTCAGAACCGCCTCAGTGAACCGCTTGGCAGAACCGCTTTTTGCTAAACCGCCTTTGTGATCCCCTTAACTGGAACCGCTGGCCAATACTCAATGCATAAACCGCACATATGGAAATCCTCTTACGGTGGAACCGCTTTTTGTCAAAACCGCTCATCACCTGCAACCGCCCCCAATGACGCTACTTGAAGTCAACCTCCTTTGACCGTCAATCCACGTCGGCAATATCAAAGTTTCACCTACCATATCTGGTCAATGCGACTATTTTTCGGACAAGATCTGCAAGGATCTTAAAGTGTGACGTATGTCCTAACTACCTTGGATTGGTGTGTGCCTCGAGGTCCGATCGCCTTTACCCGCATCAATGGGGCCCAAAGGACAAAAGTGGTTCACGTGGACCAATGGGATTGCATCAAGACCAGCCCTGTGGGGCCGCCCGTGTCCAACTGCCATATTCATAAGCCGTATAAATACCCCCCAACCTTCATCATTTGAAGATTGCTTGAAAAATTGAGAAGCATTTGCTCCATAGAAGTTTCAAGCTACGCCGTAATTGTTCCAACCCTTTCAATCTTCATCTTCAAACTTCAAGAAATATTTCCCACCCCGTAAAATCAAGCCTTAACACATTCAAAGAATCATCAAGCTCTACATCTCTCGCATTTAAAGAGCCTTGATCTTGAACACACACACACACCTCACTTGTTTAAACACATAGTTTATTCATTTCAGATACACTCAAGTTATAGCCTAGGATTTGTGCTTCATAGGAAAAGATTTTATTTGTACTTTGTAATCTCTCAATACTCAATATAAAATCTCTCTTAGAAATCCAAGACCAAACGCATCTCGGTGAGCGGACGTAGATCGCTTATCGATTCAACCACTCCAAACAGCTTGTTCGCATCTATCGTGATTTATATTTTCCGTGGTTTGCTAATTATTTATCTCTCGCTTCGCTTGATCTTTCACTACCGTAGCAACAGGTGTTTAAATGACGGAATTATCGACGACCTGGACTCATTCCGTCGCTAAATAATGGCTAATATAAGTTTTTAGCGTTTTAATTATTTTGCTGTTGAAATTTAGCGACTTAATTTAATTCCGTCGCTAAAGCTAAAACGAATATTCCTCGAATATTCGTTTAATTATCGCCACTATTTCATGCGGTTGATTTACCGACGGAATATTCCGCCGCTAAATCTTTATCAGCCACTTAATTATTCCACGGTGGAAAATATATCATTTTTTTATTTTTTTATTTATCTGCGTCGAAAATATTCCGACTGGTGAAATTAAAAATATTTTTATTTTTTTGAAATATTACAACCACTAACATTTTCGCCGCCGAATAATTAATTTTTTTAACTTATCAGTCATTTAAATATTCGGGACAAGGAAATTAAATGTTTTCTTATCAGTGTAATCACTAACGGAATATTCCGCCGAGCACTAATATTTTTTATTTTTCAAATAATGCAAATATTAGATCGTTGCCGAGTGAATAAATATTTATGATATTTTTGAAAAAATAAACAAATAATAAATATTTATTAATTTTAATTTACTAACATTTGGTTATTTTTATTTATATAAAATATGAAAGTTATTTTAAATTACTCTCAAAAAAATAAATATGAGTCAATAAATATTATTTTTGAAAAAATAAATAAATTCTAAACCCTAAACCATACTCCCTCCGTCCCGCGACATTTCACCATTTTCATCTCTACGCAAATTAATAAGTGGAGAAATGTCGTGAGTGTAATTGTACAGTGAGAATGAGTGAGGGAATAGTAAATTATAGGGTCAAAAGCCACAGGAAGAGCATAAATAAATGTATAGAGAGAATGGTTATGTATTAAAGAAAGATCTTGCATAAAGTGCTGAGCGTTGCTTTCAATGACACCCAAAATGGCAAAAAGCCAAGCTTATCAATGGACTTTATGGTGTATATACCCTATATATATGAATGCTATACACTATACACTATACATCATATACTATAATTATGATACCTTATAATTATACACTCATACCACTATACCCTATACCCTAGTACCCTATACACTATACTCCTGAGCACCTTAAGAGCACATATACAATTATACCCCATATACCTATACACTACACTATACCACTATACACCTATGCCTACATACCTATACATCTATACACTATAATTCACATGCTTATACCCTATAATTCTATACCCTATACCTACACTCCTATACCTTATACCCTATACACTATTAGTTCCACATACCCTATACCCTATACCCTATAAATTCTACACACTATACCTATAAGAATTATAATAATTATACACTATACCCTATACCCTATACCTATACACTATAAGTAATTACTCATACCCTATACACTATACCACTATACCCTATACCACTATACACTGCATACCACTATAATTCTATACCCTATACACTATACACTATACACATATACCACTATACATTATGTTAATTATACCATATACCCTATACCCTTATACACTATACCCTATATTCTATACCACTATACACTATACCACTATACCCTATAATTCTATACCACTATATAAATTCTATACCCTATACCCTATATCCTACAATTCTATACCCTATACCCTATACACTATACCTATCTATATCTGCCTAAGTACATGTATCTGTTATACACTATACCCATTATACCACTATACCCTATACCACTATACACTATCTGCTATACCCTATACCCTATACCACTATCTGGCTATACCCTATACATCATACCCTATACTCCTATACCACTATACACTTTACCCTATATCCTATACACTATACACTATACCACTATACCACTATACCACTATACCTTATACCACATACACTACCCATACACTATACCCTATACCATTTATACCTTTGAGTACCTTATACACTATACCCTATACCTTATACCACTATACACTATACCCTATCAAATCTACCTATACCTATACCCTATACCAACTATACCCATGTACCCTATACCCACTATACAACATGCTACCTATACACTATGCCACTATACTCTGGCTATACCCTATACCCTATGCACACTATACCACTATAAATTATACCCTGCTATACCACTATACCCTAATACCACTATACACTATACACTATACACTATATATACCCATATACACTACCTACACTATACAAGTGCCATATACACTATACCCTATGCCAATGCGGGCGAAAAGGTCTTGGAAGTGGTTGTGGAGAAGTATGCATACAATGGACAGAAAATTACATTCCCGAGGCATTCATGTGGCTCCCAATTTATCTCGACTCATCTAGACAACAGCAGCCTCATCAAATCCCAACCTCGGAGAAAGTTGTTAAGCACGCATCAAGTTCAAGGCAATAAATGACGGGGCGGATGCCAAATGCACTCAAAGACCATCTGGCGAGGGGGCAAACCATACATCCCACTTCCTGGCCGACTTCCCTGCATTCCTCGACTTCCGAACAATGTAGCGCCCTACAGAGGCGCGCCGCTCCTAAGCCTTCATCGCAGATGACAGATATTGAGCTTGATGAGCGCGAGGAGACAACCCTTCACGATGTCAACATATCAAGATTTAGACGCGCGAGTAAACAAATGCTACGCATTTAAGCTTACGACGAAGATGCATGACAGACACGGTGCTGGGGCCAGAAAGTGCAGCCAAGGCTCAAAAGAAAAGAATGATAAAGGGTCTTTGCTTTGTGGATATCTTAGTTAGCAATTTACAGACAATAATCTCCAGTGTTTGTCTTTCAATAGTCAAGTTAGTTCCTAGTTTTGGACAAATCTTGTTTTTGTTTTATTTTGGATAAAAATTTAAAATTCTATGCAATTTAACAATTTGGGAATAGCTCCAAGAACCCTTGCAATTCTTATATATATGGTCATTGTTTCTATTTAAAAAAAAAAACCCTAACCCCTAAACCCTAACCCCTAACCCCTAAACCCTAAACCCTAACCCTTGTAATTCGAGTAATGATATTGGTAGTTCATTTATTGGAAAAGAAAATGAGGATATCAGTAAAGGGGGATCTTTAAGTGGTCAGTGGATGATTTAGCATCAACCTCCCCGTTACTCGAAAGGTTTTAAAGGAGCTCAATAAGAGAGAAAAGAAGATGTAGAGAAAAGCATTAACTCCAAATCAAAAAGGGGTAAAGCAAGAGGTGTGAACAAACGAGTGTTAATGGAATCATAGTTGCTTTCTCACGGATTTCTCAATGGATCGTTCTTGGTTTTTTGCTTTGGATTCGTGGCCGGCTGCCGCGATAAAGTTCGAAGCCGCTTCTTGGAGGTTTCAAATTGTGGTTCAAGAGGATTCTTTGGAATTTAGGCCGCTCAGCAGCGATGGCGCGCTGGTTTTTTTCAGCTTGGTTGCTTTCCTCTTCTTCAAATTTATAAGTCCAAGCATAGTCACTGGTTTTTGGCAGCAAGAATACGGCTATTGGCAAGTCGCTGGGGTTTTACGTTGATAGCTTTTTTCACATCCAGGATTTGAATTTGCTATTTTTATCAGCCTCGGGGAACAAGATCGGGCGCCTATTTTTTGTTGTTGCCAGATATACTCACTGGCAACATCATCAGACTCTTCAGTTTGGATGTCAGATTTGATTCAGTTTGGGGTTTCCAGCTTGATGTTAAGTTTCAGCTTAATAAGAAGGATAGAGATTCACGGCTATGGCAGCTTTGATTCAAGCTATTGGTCCCAAGTTTCTGTTGGTCTAATTAGTTTTCAAGCAGGTTCAGACAGCTAGCGCTTGGCACCAATGTGCTCGGTTTTCAGCTTTAAGTTAAGCTCATCAGTAGAGTCATTCTCGGGTTGATCAGCACACGGCTCAGAAAGTCAAATGCAGCCTCGTTTCAATGTGTTTGATTTGAATGGGCTTTTCGCAAATTCGAATCATTGCTTCATTGGCTGGGTTCGCAACAAGTCAGACCAGTTGGTTGCCGTTTTGTCAATGGTTAATACTCAGGTTTGGTATATGTTATTCCAAATTTCGTAGATGTTTGATTTGGGTGGTTGGAAACAATTGACATCAGGTTCCCTTCAGGAATACTCTTGATTTGATCTCGATTTTGGCAGCTTTGGATCAATGGCTCGCACACCTCGTAAGTGGCAAGCATGTTTTTCCTCGCCTTATTGGTCGCAAGGGGCAGCTGGTTAATTTGCTTCGGGTTTGTGGTGTTTTATTCCATTATATGTGGGCTAAGTATATAAGGAGTATACTTGTATAAAATCTATAGCGATAGACAAATTGAGTTTAATCGAGTAAGGTTTGTAATATGGATAATCCTGCAGAGGGATAGGATTGGATGAGGTTTAGGCTCCAATTCACTTATAAAGTGATTGGTTGTCCCCTCTCTTGTAAATTCTATAGTTTTTGTTTTTAATAAAATCCTTCCTGTGTTCCGTCTCCGGTTAGCTAAAAAAAAAAAAAAAAAAAAACCCTAACCCCCTAAACCCTAACCCCTAAACCCTAAACCCTATACACTAACCCCTAAACCCTAAACCCTAAAGCCTAAACCCTAAACCCTAAACCATAACCCCTAAACCCTAAACCCTATACACTAACCCCTAAACCCTAAACCCTAAACCCTAAACCCTAAACCCTAACCCCTAAACCCTAACCAGTAAACCCCATAACATATAAAACCCTAAACCCTAAACATAAACCCTACCTGTAAACCCTAAACCCTATAACTCTAACCCCTAAACCCTAAACCCCAAACCCTAACCCTAATAGTGTAATAATAAACCCTATATACTGGTATCCTAAACCCTAAATATATAAATAAATATGGCATAGCATGTATAGTGTATAGGGTATAAAGGTATGTGGTATGTGGCATGTATATGTATATGTATGTGGGCATAGCAGATAGGTATGTGTGGTATGCATAGGTGCAGTATGTGGTATGTATGTATAGGTATGTGTATAGTGTATGTGGTATAGGGTATAGGTACCTGATAGGATAATAGTATAGTATGTGGTATGTGTGTACAGGTATAGCATGTGGCATATGGTATGTGGCAGGACAGATAGTGGTATAAAGGTATAGTGTATAAAGGTATGTGGTATGGCATAGTAGACAGTGGCATGTGGTATAGTATATAGTATGGTATATGTGGTATAAGGTATGTGTATATGGTATGGGTATATATGGTATACAGATAAGCAGATATAAGGTATAGTGGTATGTATACTGCATGCATAGGTATAGCAGATAGTGGTATGTGGTATAATAGGTATGTGGTATAGGTATAGGTATAGGGTATGTGGCATAGTGGTATAGTGTATAGCATATAGCAGTATGTGGTATAGGTATAGTGGTATGGGGTATAGTGTATGTGGTATAATGTATACAGATAACAGATGATATATAGTATAGGTTTGTGGTTTAGAATTTATTTATTTTTTCAAAAATAATATTTATTGACTCATATTTATTTTTTTTGAGAGTAATTTAAAGGATAACTTTCATATTTTATATAAATAAAAGATAATGATATTTATTAAATTAAAATTAATAAATATTTATGATTTATTTATTTTTGTATAGGTATATGGGTATATTTATTAATAGGTATAGGGTTAGTGATAGGTTTATGTGGAAATTTCAGTGGCTTAGTGAGCTATCAATAGTCATATTAGGAACGTTAATAGTGTGCTGGCATGTGGTAACGTGGTATACCGCTATATAAATTTATAGGTCTAATTCTAATAGGTATGCCGCTATAATTAATATTTACTGGGATTATTCGGTATAGGGAAATTATAAACAGATAATCAGTATAGGTATACGCCACATTTCCCTCTCTCTCTCTTCCCGCTTTCTCTCTCTAGTGTATATGCGATATAGCGATAAGGTATAACAGAAAATGGCTTTCACGCGCCGTCCGTATAATCTCCAGCCGCTCCGCTGTGAGCCGGTTATCCGTCCGTCCACCTTCCACCGGCCTCCGAGCTATATTCTCCGTCCGTCCGCTCTTTCCAGGTAATATCTTATTGTACTCAACTTATTTCGATTCTCTTAATGTGTCATGTGGTTTATAATTTTTCAAAAATATGAATGGATCTATATTAAATTAATGTGGTGAAATGATTTATGATTTGATTTATTTTTCTGATTTATTGACTCATATTAAAATTTGATAATTTTTCAAAGAAGTTTTATTAATTAACGAATGATATCTTAAATTATTTATTTTGCTGATTGTCCTTATGATTTCCATGATTTTTTCTAAAAATTTAATTGCATCACTTTCTTTTAATTTTTTTGATGTTTTCAATCCTAATTTTTTGTGCAAATTATACTTTGATTTTTAGGGTATGATTAATTATTTGGCCGCTTTGAAAAATTTGGTCACTAAGTCATCTTTGCGGGTGTTTCCGCATGTACCCATATTGGAGATATTCATTCAAGATATAAAATTTTTATTCTTTGTTCTTTTGCAAAATCATTACGTTTAATATATCTCTCTTTTCGCTTTCTCCATGTACTCTCTCGCCGCCGGGGGTAGGCGCATCTTATCAATATCGGCCAAGGCTTACGATCTTATCACCCACCGCTGTCTCGATTTCTATGTAATTGTTCCTTACTTGGGAAATTTCATTATTTGACAGCTTCTTTTCGTTGAATCTTCGGATAATCTAATCGTATTAGTTTTTATTGGGGTCAACTTTGATTAATGGATCTTCAAAACTAACTATGTTGGATTTAACGAGTTTATGTTATACGGCCATTTTAGTTTTGAATCGTTTTTTTTTCTACTACTAAAATTGTAAAGGTCAAGCTATCTTGCTCAAATTCTTGCTCGGAATTTTAGCTCGTTTTGAACTTATAAGATGCTCAATTTATGTGATTTTTTTTTGAACTCTCGTGATTTTGTATGAACCTCGTGTTTGATTTTTCTACTAAGCTATTTCTTGGTCAAATTCGACAAAATCTCGAAGTGGATTTATAAAATTTCAACCGATATAATGCTCCAATTTATTTTTTTTACTTTAATGTTGTGTACAACTTATAATGTGCTCAAATTCTAAGTTTCACATTGATAGTTTTAGCTAAAAATTAGATCTTTGGATTTATATTATAACATAAAAATTTATGGTAAAGATGATTACAACCATATTGCTTATCTTGATTAATCAAGTTAAAATTAGACATTGATTAATGAAGTCTCACCAAAATAACAATCATCCGTAATGAACTAATTAGGCTCATCAAATTAACTTACTTTGTGTGGTTACTCCAATTGTTTTTCGTGACCTAATTGGTATCCTGGTCGAAAGATGTTCACTAACGGAGGAATTAGACAAGGTAAAACTTAGTATTATTTGGCCTAGCTTACAAACAAATAAGTAAGAAAACTGTGGATGAAAGAGTTTAGGAACATCTAGTTCTAGATCTCATTTGGGGCGATTGATCTGCATCGCGTATGGATGACCAAACTGCTCCGGCCCGGTCTGCCCGGAAAATGTATGAACCTTTAACCGGCCTGGGATTGTTCACGTCTTTGCATCCGGCTCGGGTTTTCCCCTGTTCGTCTGGTCGCTTTTCCGTCCGGTTCTATTGAAAAAATAAATGAATTTCGTCCGTTCACGGACCCGTTCCGTCCGTCTACTATTTTGTGGACTCTTAACTGCCTCTTATCCAAACCGTTTCTGCTAGTCCTGCTCCGGCTTTGATCGCCTCGCGGTGCGGTTCCAAGCTTTTTTCCGGTCCGGATCCGGTCCGGTTTTCCGGTTCCGGTCCGGTTTGGCCATCCCTAGCATCGCGGATGGTGATTATGTCGCCTATGTTTAAGCTCAAATGCTTTCCATATCTACCTAAATTGGGTCCCATAATCCCATTTGTGCCAACTTTTGAATTCATTATTCACAAAGTTTATTCAATATTTGAATAATGAATATATCTATTAAAAAGTAAGTAAGATTAAGAATGAATGACTCCTCCCTTGCCACTCGAGTGGGATAAATAAAAATTTGCCACACAGATAATTGCATAAATACCCTTAGATAGCATAATCCAACTCCACTACTATCACGTACAACCACTACCATTGCAAGCGCCGAGTGGAAAATCACAGTTTTTTTGCATAAGCATTAGGTCCAAAGATTGAAACTTTGAAAGTAGATTTAGCAATTAATCAAAACAAGAAAATCCCCAACTTCGCTTGTAGAAGATACAAAACCGGAGTTGGGGATTTTCTTGTTTTCCGATTAATTATAATAGTAAATCTACTTTCAAAGTTTCAATCTTTCGGGCCAAATGCTTGTGCAAAAGACTTGATATTTTCCACTCTGTACCATTATAAATGTAAACCTCTCTCTCTCTACCCCTCTCTATTTTGTTAATTTTGTGGTGTGGTGGTAGTGGTGGTATACGTAGTAGTATTGGTAATAGTAGTGGTAGTAGCGGTGGTAGTAGCGGTAGTAGTGGTAATAGTGGTGGTGTAGTAATGAGCGGCGGTAGTAGTAGTGATGGTGGTAGCGGATTCTTTAGATGCACCTTAGTGGTATTGTGGTTGGTGGTTAACATCTTAAAATATAAATAAGATGAGAACCTTTCACCCACGCCTATCAAAACCGTCCATCTTTGATCAAGAAAGATAGAGCCTCTTCTCTTCTAAGGATCTCAAACATCACAACATTTAGCCAGGACATTGTCGTTTTACTCTTCACCGATGTTATACGGTCACAAGTAAAAACAAGGTAACAAGATAACACCAAATAAGAGAAAATAGATTTTTCCCAATTTTTTCAATCTTCACATTCCATTTACTCAAGCTCATGAGGAAGATTCTGCAATCGTGATCATCCTTAAATAAATGGAAGGTGAGATTGAAAAATTGGAGGACTTGTTTGCTCGTTTTATCCTTTGCTTCAAACAAATGAGAACTTGTTTGCTCGTCTTTCTTGGTCTAAGATGAGATAGGGTTTTGATAGTTGTGGATGAGAAACGACTCTCATTTTGTTTATAAATGTTAATTTAATTCATCATTGTAAAATTATATATTTTACAACAAAGAATTAAATATTAATATTTAAAATTATTCACAATAGTAAGAATTTAGGTCTATCTAATTTTCAAGTCTTTTAAAGTCAAAGGGGGGAGGAAGGGGGTGAATGTCTCAATAATGTAACATATTCAACCGCATACTACCTTAGCGGTTCTAGATCCCATTTTGGGGCGATTGGACTACATCGCGGACTCGGTGATGTATATCGCCTACGTCTGAGCGCCCGATATCAATCTCGGCACCCTAGATGCTCCTTAGGGTATTGTGGTTGGTGGTTAACATCTTAAAATATAAATAAGATGAGAGCTCTTTCTCACCTGGGCGCCTATCGAAATCCGTCCATTTGATCAAGAAAGATAGAGCTATTGTTTTCATCGTTTGAGCAAAGGATTTTCTGTTTAATAAGAGTTTTTCAGCTTCACTCGTCTTCTTCTAAGGATTCAAATATCACAGCCTATTGCCAAGCTCGTTTCTTCTTTCATCGGTATACGGTCAGTAAAAACAAGGTAACAAAGATAACACCAGTGAAGAGAAAACAGAACTTTCCTCCAATTTTTTCAATCTCCACCTTCCATTTACCCAAGATCCTGACCGTGAGATTGAGGGCAACACTGCCAACTTTCAAGCTCATGAGGAAGATTCTGCAATCAGGATCTTGGGTAAATGGAAGGTGGAGATTGAAAAAATTAGAGGAAAGTTCTGTTTTCTCTTCACTGGTGTTATAATCGTTACCTTGTTTTTACTTGTGACCGTATATCACCAAGCAAGAGTAAAAAACAGCACCTGTCAAGAACATGGTCGTGATGTTTGAGATCCTTAGAGAGGAGGACAAAGTGAAACTGAAAAACCTATATTAAACAAAAATCCTTTGCTCAAACAAATGAGAAGTTGTTTGCCTGCCTTTCTTGGTCTAAGCCGAGATAGGGTTTTGATAGTCAAAGGATGATAACGACTCTCATCTTGTTTTCTTACTTATTTGTTTGTAACTCACAAATAATACTAAGTTTACACCTTGTCTAATTTAGGTCTATCTAATTATTCACAATAGTAATAATTTAGGTCTATCTAATTATTCACAATAGTAATAATTTAGACTATGCAAAAAGCCGAAATTTATTTATTTTCGATTATAAAGCAAGTAGATAAAGTGATATTTCGCATTTCATATAATCATGCATTTCGGAATGGGATAGGTTTATCAAACATGCACTTAAAGGACAGAGTAGGTAGTTAGGTAGGGACACCATTATCCTATAGTTTAGTTTGAACTAGAGCTCAAGATTTGTTGATACTAAGAAGCCAACCCCAATTCTAAACCTAATTTTAAATATTAACAATTTACAATTATTCACAATATTAATAGGTAAAAATCCCCTCGCAAATCCCCCAATTTAAGGCAACATGGAGCATTACAATGGAGAAATTGTTTCCCGAGAGTATAAATTTCAACAAGACGTTCTGAACTCTCGCGCTTTCACCAAAACAACACCGAAACTTATTGACAGGAGGTATAGCATGCCAAGCATCCGGTCTCTAAAAGATTGGAAGATTGATTGGGATCTCGCTCCGAGCCGCTTTGTGCTTTGGGATTCGGAGCGACATCTGCTCACCCTATCGTACAACGATCCGATGCCAACGATGGAGGATTTTTGAGCACCGATCGGTGTGGCCGAGTCGAGGACTCGTGGCATTTCCTCGAGACAGACGATCGCCACTTGAGCAACTATCTCGAATTCTTGGGATTATCGCCAGACCGGGTATCGGGCATTGTCGTTGACGATAGATTCATAGACTTAACTCATATAGCCGTATTGAGTCTGACCAGCCTCCTGACCGTTTGATCTATCCACTTCCTTAGATATATTCATGTTGCTCATTCCGTCCGCGCACTACTTCGCGCCTACATCGGAGCGTGTCCACTACGCCGTTAGAGATCATCAGCAAAGTAGAGGTGATCGAGGGAGTTGACATCCTAAGCATATTCAATCTGGACAGGAGCGAATGGACATCATTCCACCGTTGCTGAATGTGAGACATACCACTAAAGCATTGATAGATTAGCCTGAGGATCCGAGTACATTGGTTCAAAGTGCACCCTGCATTATCATGTGGCCGTATGAGAGATTGCGCTTGATCTCGCACGCTGTAGGGGCAGACGGCATTACCTGGGTGACCTGGACAAACAGATATTGAGGGATTCCGCTACCGAGAGTTGGCATGAGGTGAGGCCTCAGGGTTCGCCCGATATGAGACCGCAAACCTATACTATTGATTCCTAGATGGGATTGCATCATGAGAGATATTCAGACGGGCCGCTGATTGTCCGACTTCCGGACTACATGTATCATCCTTTGCATTCCATCTCTAGTAAGGCATGATAAGACGGATACCCGCAGCAGACCATTCGGACTTTGAGAGAGCAATACGACTAATACCATGCCGATGATTATGACTCGAGCCTCGTACTACACATTTCTTTGGCAGTAGCATTTCTAGAGGGCTTTCTTCCGATACGACCTTCCACTACTCCGTCATACTAGAGGTAACACATTTCTCGACCACCGAGTATCCGATATGGTACGAGGAGCAAAGCAAGGTCCCGTACAACTGATGATAGAGGCTCGACGCCGAGATTATTTCGGGAGCGTACATCATTCTTCCAAATTTCACATTAAGAGACATAGAGGCCAAGAGCAACCCCGATGAAATCACCGGCGACATTGCACTCGATTATGAGAGACGGGAGCTTCTGAGAGATGCTTTGAGAAATGATCCCGAAGTGATAGCTCATAGGAGGCCTTGAGGCAGGAAAGAGCAAGACCGAGAGCTACCAGGGATCGATTGATCCACCGTCTCACACGATACCCGAGCCAGGACGAGGCCGACCGACTTTTTCAACATACCTAGACCAAAGACCTTCCCTGGGACCGAGGCGGAGGAAGAGTAGAGATTCGAGTTCGGAGCGGAACGAGTTCCTAGACACTTTAAGAAGACCTCGTTAATATATTGTCAAATATGAGTTAGAAGCTTTATATTTATTTTAAGAAGATTTGTGTTGCTTTTAAGTTTGTAATTCAAATTTAGGGAATGATAATACGTTAATTACTTCTAAACTCGTTAATATATTATGAAATCCAATAATTATTAACATCCCAATTTTGTTTCATCCGTCGATTAAATTGAGTGTACGTATAATATATGGATTGCAATGCAGAGTGATGTCTCTGTTAACGATGATCGTAGTTGGATGTACAAGCGGAAGTTTTCGAATCATTCCAAAGATCAATCCCGAGTTTTATAGAGGGTCGATGGGGTTTATTGAATTTTCTCAATCAAATAAAACCACTACATGGATAAAGATGGTAAGATTAGGTGTCAATGCGAAAAGTGTTGTAATGTCAAGTATCTAAGCTTGATCGATACTCAGAACATATTTTGCGTAACGGGCTCGAAGTTGGGTACAAACGGTGGACCCGTCATGGTGAGCCGAGATTGCGCACAAATGTTGCGAATAATCCCCGGGAATATTCATGTACCTCCCGAACCCGAACCTATTATTCAGACAATGAAGAACCACCTTTGAATATGGAAGATATGGTTAGTGGATACAAATGGCCCCGAATTCGATTGGTCGAGAACCAACAAAGAAGAACCAACCCCCGCAGCCCAAGAAATTTATTGATGCTATGGACTCGCAAAAGAGAAGGTCTATCCAGGTTGTAGATCAGCTGTGTTGGAGGTCAGGCCGAGCTCCTTAATATAAAGGCCGATTGCAATATTAGCCATTCGCTTATAATCGTATCATGAAAGCAATTAAGCGGATGTTGCCGAAAGAGAATAAGATGGTTACAAACTTTTATGAGACAAAGAAGTTGGTCAAGTGATTGGGCTATGTTATGAAAAGATTGATGCGTGTAAGAATGATCGCATGCTATTCTACAAGGAAGATTCACGTAAGACAGAGTGTTCAATTTAAGTGACAAAGTAGATATAAGCCAAATCGGAGGGGGAGTTCAAAACACAAGAAAAATAGACCACATAAGCGCTACATGCCGTTGATTCCAAGACCGAAATGCCTCTACGCTGTCTAAATTTACTGCAGAGGCAATGCGTTGGCATAAGGAAAGTTTGCGTGAAGAGGGTGTGTTGATTCATCCCAGTGATGGGGAGGCATGGAAACACTTTGATGAGACTTATCCCGACTTTCAAGGCCTCAAGCAAGAAATATACGGTTATGCATCTCGCTCCGATGGTTTCAATCCGCTTTGGTCCCTGGGCAAAATCTTACTCTTGTTGGCCGGTTATAGCCACCGTCTACAATCTTCCGCCCCGGTTGTCAGGTATGAGTGATCCCTACATGTTCTTGTCGTTATTCATCTCCGGCCCAAACAGCCCCGGGAGGAACATTGACGTCTATCTCCGACCTTTGATGGACGAATTGAAGCAAACTTCTGGGAGGATGGGGTCGAAATGTGGGATGCTTTCAAGCGAGAGAATTTCAAAGATGAAGGCTGCGTTGATGTGGGACAAGCTAATGACTTCCCCGCATATGGGATGTTATCGGGTTGGAGCACCCACGGAAGTTGGCATGTCCGTATTGTATGAGTGACACAAAGTCTTTCACGCTCACGCACTCGGAAAACCATGTTGGTTCGATTGCCATAGACAATTTCTTCCGGAGGACCACCCATTCAGACCCTGTAAGAATGCGTTTAAAAAGAACAAGATTGACCATGATGAGGCCCCGATTCGTTTAAGTGGTGACACTGGCCTATGAGAAGGTATCTACATTGCCCGATCCTCGTGGGGAAAAGTTTTCAAGACCAAAATACAAGGGTTTGGGACTACCCATAACTCGGATCAAGAGGAGTATATTTTGGGAGCCGCCATACCGGAAAACAAATCTCATTCGACATAACCTTGACGTGATGCACATTGAGAAGAATCTATTCGATAATGTTTTTAACACGTTGATGGATTTCAAGAGAACAACTAAAGACAACGAAAAAGCTCGAAAGGACCTTAAGGAAATCTGTAAGCGGCCGACCTTAGACTTGGTATACGTCTATGGTAAACCGCTAGACCGATGGCTCAATACGTGCTTACAAAGGAAAAGAAGCTCCTCCTCCTGAAATGGCTCAAGGATTTAAGGCTTCCAGATGGTTACGCGTCTAACATTGGTAACTGTGTCAATGTAGAGGAGGGGAAAGTGCAGGGTTTGAAGAGTCTCGATTGCCACGTTTTGCTGGATAGGCTACTTTCGATTGCTCTCGTGGGTCTCTTGCCCGACAATATCCGGGGTGGCGCACAGAGTTAAGCTCAGTTTTTTCGAGCACATTGACCACACCGCGTGTTGATCACATGAAAAAGCTTGAGGAGAGCATCGTAGTGACTTTGTGCAAACTTGAGAAGATATTTCCTCCTTCATTCTTTGATTCTATGGAGCATTTACCGGTCCACTTGGCATACGAAGCTAGAGTCGGTGGTCCAGTTCAATACAGATCGATGTATCCATTTGAGAGGTGTAAGTGCTCCAATTTGAGCTTGTTAGCATTTTCGTTAGAAAATTAACGAAAGTTATAACATTACTAACATTCCTAACTTTTCTAACAAAGTAAGGGTAAAATGGGCATTGCCACTTTAAGTTAAACCAAGAAAAGAATCTCAAAAAGCAAAAGAAATTAGAAAAATCCGAATTAAGAAAGTTGAAAAACAGCTTTCCGCTTGAATTTTAAAAAGATTATTCTTCCCGTCCCAAAAGCCAAAGATCAGTAGCTGTATGAACAAAGGCACGCGTCGATCCTTGTCCGCGCGGATACGTTTGATTCTCATGTTGTCCTATAAATTGAACCCTCCTCTCTCGCCTTAGACAACACATTTTGATCACAAAGAACGGTTCGGCGAATATAGAGAGAAAACAGTGGGAATCTCTAGATTGCCACCATTTTCTCTTGAATCTTTCCCAATCTCACTCCAAACACAAATCCAAACACCAAACATTGATACTCCTCAAGCCAAACACCAAATCTTGATACTCCTCAAGTCAAATTCCAAGCCTAGGAAGATAGGGTGTCACCATTGGTAAAGCCCTCCTTCTCAAAACCCTAAAATTCTCTTTGATTTCTTGATCATTTTGTTCTTCTTACTTTGACTTATTTTATGTCTAGTTTAACTTGAGTTTTGACCTAAGATGGTCATCTTGAAGTTCATCTTTCATGAATGACCATCTCAAGTGGTCCACATTTTAGATCTTTAGTCAATTCTTTCTCTTTGGTTTCATCTTTACAAAACCCCTTTCCCTTTGCAAAGGACATGTTTAAACCCCATGAATTCCCCAAGGATGACTTGAATATGATAACCACTTAATAAAAAGTAGTGGTATCAAGTCTAGGGATGAAAATGTGGTGAACATAGATGCAAATCCCCCAAAAATCACATTTTCCCTCAAGAACATCTTGCTGTCCAGTAGCATTGTTCTGAGACCTCCGTCCATTTTCCTATTTTTTGGACCCAGTAAAAGTTGGAATTGGATGTTGACTACAAAACACTTTTGTATCCAACATCCAGAGCTTTCCAGACATAATTTTATTTTATTTTTTTGAGTAAGTAAAACTCCTTTTTCAATTTTTCTTTTAGAGGCCAGTTCATCAGCTTCTGGAAATCCAGATTTCACATCTGAGATTTCTAGAAGGTTTTGACCCCTCAAATTACTTCCAAAATGGAAAGTTCCTTTTCAGAAACCCTATTTAGGGTGTTTTAAGAAACTTTCATTCTCGGACTTTCCCCAGATTCTGAGGTTTTGAAGCCTTTAAGTCCATTTCAAAGTCAAGGGTCAACTGCCTTCTTTCATTCTGGCAGAATTGCTTTTCAAATCCAAAAATCTTTGAGTGCCAAGACTCGACCCAAAAATCATACCAAAAATCTTGGGGATTGTTCAAAGTCTTATAAAGAGTTCCCTATTTTTGTTTTTCTCAGTTTCAACTCGTTTTGGTCAAAACACAGACAAACACACACACACAACAAAGGATTTCAAATGTTTGGAAGACTCGTTTTGCGAGGCGTGTCGGGTGCACACTAACGTCCTTCCCGACGCGTAACATGACCTCCGAACCTAAATCTCTGATCTCGGGCTTTTTTCAAAGTTTTGGCCCTCAAAATAAAAATGGCGTGGCGACTCCGTTTGATTTCAAAAATCGGGTATATCACAGTGGCGACTCCGCTGGGGATGATTAAGCTTTTTCTAAAAAAAAAAAATGATATTTGGTATATTGGTGGAAACCATTAAACTTCCCGTTATCGCCTCCTAACACGAGTCGGGGATAAATTGTGGTCTAACAATCCCACGTACCGATATCATTATTTTCAAAAAAAAAAAGGAAAAGCTTTTGAGGGTCAAGCTTCCGTCTCAACATTTGAAAATCCTTTGCTTTGTGTGTGTTGATTTTTGCACAGTTTTCGTGTTTGTTTTTGGCCGCCTCGGAAAAGTCAAAATTTTGACTGTCGGAATAATGTCCCTAACTGTCGGAATTTTTGTGCTTATGTGCTTATGTGTTCATAAAATTTTCAAAAAAAAAATTTTCAAAAAAATTCAAAAAAATCATGCATCATGCCTTTTAAGACACATAAAAATTTCTATTTTTCTCGTAAAAGAAGATAGATCGCTGCACACTACGCGCACGTGACCTTACACCGCACACTACGTCCCTAACCCGGGAAATCCTTGTCGCGGTCCGTTTGGTCTTATTACGCCTCTCGGATGAGCACAGACTACCCAAACATCCCATGGAGCCTCGTGTCGACCATGCACTTGTCCGTGACACACTTTGTCCGAGACCCTGCTGGTTTTTAGTCCGGTCTCGTGTCATGCCCCGTCCGTGTATAGACCTTTCCTTTCAAGCCTTTGTCGGCATACCGACTCAATATCTTTCGGGGACCCTAATCGCCGAAGTTCTCGCCGATTTTCCGCCGCAGACTTTGACCAAGATATTGACCTGGCGCCTCTGACTTCGGCTCGATCGGCACAAATTATACACCGACTCCCAAAGATTGACACCGAGTCATCAAGGATTAATGAATATTCCATGCCTAATTACGGCTTAAATGACGACAAGTCAAGATCAATTGTGGACGCCATCGCTCCAAATCATGCCGACTTTTCGTCGAGCCCCTGACATGATCTTGACTTTGACGTCGCCTTGTCCGTAATTTACATCGAATGCTCGTTAAGACTCGATTACCCGCCGACTTTTAGGATCGTTTTCTTTCGGTCGGTGGGACCCGCTGCCCTATAGGACCTCGCCCGGGGCCGTCCACCCCGGGAGGTCGAAATACAGTGGAATACGAGGGGCTTATAGACGTAGTGACGGGGCCCACCGATCCAGAATCGTAGTAGTTTGCGAAAAGAAGAGCAATCTTTTCCAACCGATTAGGTTAATAAAACATGTTTTAAGTAAACATGAACAAATAATCGCATGTCGCATGAGCCAAAAGCCCAAACACCTACCCTCCTTCCATTCCTGCACATCCGAACCCTCGTGTCTTTCCCCCGCAGCCTCCGCACAAAGGTTGGTTTCTGCACCGGGTCACCGTTTAATCGCTGGGAAGAGTCAAGCGCATCATCGCCTTCACCGTCTCTGCCCGACTCCGAATCTTAGAATGTCCGCATCAACCGGTAACGATGGGGACAACGTCACTCCGCCTCCCGACTCCTCGCATAACAAAGAATGTAATCGCTAGCGTAACGTATGAGAGTGCGACAGAAGCACACCGAATAGCCTTATCGAGGCTATTAAGAGCCACGGTCCGCCGCCAGCCTCAACCCGCATGGCACCTTCACCGTGGAAGAAGAGGAAGACCTCAACCCCACTCTTGGTCAGCCCCGACTACTCCAGATGCCACCACCGGCCTCCCACGGTACTACCACCTGTAATCCATGCTTTCTACTCCGGGTCACAAATTCTCCCCTGGAAATGCACTCACTGGATCCATGCAGCTGACGAGACGAGCGCTCGCAATGCCTCGCTGGGACAAAGTCGCACGAATGCCTTCCCATGGTTGGGGATACCCCGGAATGCCACAAAGAAATTGGGATCCCGCCTCGCCTGGGACCAATCAATCCGGACTTTCGCAAAGAACGGTTTGGAGTGCCACCACGCTTTGGTTCGGCAACAGAGCCCTCCTCGAATGATGCTAGCCTCGCCTGTTCTCATACAGCTTCCGCAAACCCATTTCTCACTCGTGGTTCAACGGGTTACCAAGCTCCCCATCCCCGTTTCATCCGAATCACCAGACCACGTATCCCTCTCTGCTATGCATCCTTGCCACAACCAAACCCATGCAATTCAACAACCAGGGACAAAGCAGCCCGCACTTAAGCTTACTTACGGGCCTCACTCCGAGATCCAAGCCATCCGGCTACCTCAGATCCGCCTCCATCTTCTCTCGCCGATTGGAAGCCAACAAAGAAGTCGCCGGGTTCTATCCCTTTGCCCAAGCTCCTACCTACACTCCCTGTGGTAATTTGGGCCAAGGACAAAGTTTTCACCTATGCCCCTGAGTATGGTATTCCTTCCACCAATGCACCACCAACAGCCTAGTCCTCTTCCTGGCTCAAATATCGGCTCAGAATTCCCGCTCCACCTTTGGATCCCCAATTGGCTTGGTTTATGGAGCAACACAAGGAAATGAAAGCACAGATTGCCGAATTGACCGCCAAAAGAACACTACTCTTCGGCCTACGTATCCCGACTCGATTGTCCCCCGCCTCACAAGTTTGTGATGCCCACTGGAATTGTTTGACGGGAGTGCATGCCCTAAAACTCACTTGGACACCTATACTTTGGCAATGAAGGCTAAGGGATGCACAAACCAGAATAGCCGTCGATTACTTTAGTCTCTCTTTGAAGTCGTGGGCTTTGAAATGGTTTTTCCGATTGCAGCCCGGGTTGGGGTGGCTACTTGGGAACAGATCACCAAGCATTTCACTGATAAGTATAAAGCCAACTTGGAATGGGAGACAAACAGAGTTGACTCGCAAAACAACGATGCAACGCCCTAATGAGAATATTGGGGATTTCTATAAGAGGTGGAACTTAAAGCTCAAAGAAATGGCCATTCCTCCTCCGACGAGGAGCAAGCTTAGACATCTTTCGCTCATGCTTGAAGCCGCATTTGAGAGCTTCCCTCGCCCACTTCCCTACGCGACTTGCGTGCAATGGTTAATTCCGGGGCTAAGTTTGAAAAGGCTTACAATCGCCAGCTCGACCGCTGCACTCGCCTACGGATATCGGGCTCCTCCTCCAACACTACTCTCGCTTTCGCTAAAGGCAAAGAGGCGATCGGCTACGCGGACAGATCAGAACAATGCCACTTCCTTTGTTCCCAAGAAGCCCGATGCATCCAGATCCCTACTCCAAGACTTGAGAAACCTTGGGAATGCCTTTTAAGCGATATCTTCGTAGGATTGGTAAAAGAAGATTTGCTCCGGCCTTTGGATAATTATCGCCCAAGAAACCCCAACGCTCCTTTGGATACCTCCAAGCATTGTGCCTTTCATCGCACTCACGGGCACCGACGCATGATTGCGTCCCCGAAGAAGGCAATCCAAAATTTGATTGAGCAAGGGAGGTTAGAGATGCCTGAAAGGCCTAATACCATCAATAACCCGCTCCCTAACAACATGAGTGTCAACATGGTCGAGTTTGGTGATCCAAGACTTGTGGGCATAATGGAATTTGACTCGCCCCTTTGTGAGGTCGGTGAATCAGCCATCGCAAGCGATGAAAGTGGTTGGATTAAGAAAGAGATTGCCAAGGAAATCCCGATGGAAAGGTCTCGCAATAGCTCCCGCCTCCAGCGTCGAAGAATAGATGCATGGTTCAACAAAGAAAGAGCGGCTAGATTGGGGGCTACCTATCTTTAAAATAGTCTTTTGAGTCAACCTTCGTAGGTTCTAGTACTTTTCTTTCACCTAAGTCCTTCCTGGACATTTGTCGTTGTAGTCCATTTTGGACATAGTGGTTAAATGCCTAACTTTTAATATAAGTCTTTTTTCTCTTCTTGCTAGACTCGAGACATCACTTGCGCACCCACGTTACACTTAATTGAAATGGTTTTATCCAAAATGATCACTTGTGCTGCTCAACCACTAATTCTTCGAAAATGATTAATATTTAAACTAATCGGAGTGAGAAAACCAATTGATATCCTTCTCAAATGGGGGCTTACCAACTCCCCATCTTGCATCTCATATGCTCACATCCCTTTCATCATCATCATCTCGTTGCTCGAAGAATTTGCATGGATCTTTTCTCATATAAAGTTTAAGCAAGCAATGAAGACTTAAATCTCGTTTAGATCATCCAAAGAGGGATTGCGGTTGAAACCTTTCACCCATAGGAAAGCCATTACCTCACCCTCACTAAACACTACCCTTTCATTTCAAGATCGGCGTGTTTTGAAACCCGGTTTAGCCATCATTTTTGTTCCATACTGAGAGAAAGTCCAAGCGAGCCCAAGAGTTTAGCTTCGAGAGTCGGCGATGCGCAAAATATCTCAAGCCACGAAGGAAGGACAAAGATAATCTTCAACTCCTCAGGAGGCTTTCCAAGTCAAAAAAAAAAAAAAAAAAAACAAAAACAAAAACAAAAAAACAAAAAAAAAAAAAAAGAAAAAGAAGAACTGGTTGGTCCTCAAAAGTCCCCGACTTCTCAATGATCAAAAAGGAGCCCGAATTCTCGCAAGATCGCAAAAGTTGTCGATAGCTTGACTTCCTCTCACCATTACCTTAAATCAATCCCAAGTCATCCTCTCTATTTTAGAGGATACTCCCATTACCCTCGCCTTTGGCCAAAGTCAAAATTTGACCTCTCATTCTTAGAGGCAATCAATCTTCCCCGCCATAGATTTCCCAAACACGTCCCTACAAGCCAACCTCTCATCTTTAGAGGTTCAACAAGAAAGGCCCAAATTTAACCTCTCATCTTAAGAGGTCAAAATTTCCCAAAATCACCCGATGGCCGATCGAAGCCCTAAACCCAACTACGCTCCCTATCTGGATAGCGCTTCATTCTAATATCCTCGATGTCGATCAAATTAATGCTTCATTGCTTGCTTAAAATTGGAATCTAATCCATCTTGGTCCAAAATTACCAATCAAAGATTGTGCAAATTCAACCCTTCCCTTCATGTGAGCATATTTCATTTCTCCTCACAAACACTTGCCGTGGATGTCCCATCAAGCTTCGCATCCGTGTCTTTCATGGACACTCTAAGTGGGATATGTTATTCAATCCTCAAAATCCCCAAAGGTCCTCGTACCCTCGAATTTCAACATTCGTTCTCTTTTCATTCGGGATAGACCCGAACTACGGCGACTCCGAGCTCTTCATAATGGAGGGAACGTAGGGCAACCGTAAATTGGTCCTACGAAATCACAAACAAATCTCAAAAAAAAAAAAAATCCGGTCTCATCGTGATCGTCCCTATACACTTTCCGAGCTTCGATCCTCGATATCGCTGGTTTTCTCCTTGTGATTAATCAAAATATTTGTTCATATCGATTTAGGAGTTGAATAACCCGAACATTAACAAAGGGTTTTAAGCAAATTTTTGTGATCATCATGAATAAGACAATTTTTCAAGTGTCTCGACAAGTCTTCTCTCTACATCATAGGAAAATAGAGCCAAACATCGTCTTTCCGTCGCCAGGGCTTCCATACACTTTTCCACACCTTGTAACGCTTATACTCTCTCAAAAGAGTCAAACCTAAAGCGAGTGTGTATACACAAAATCGGGATTCATTCCCACTTTTCGAAAGATGTGCCCTCGCACGTAAACATTCCCGAGTCTTGTCCATCAATCGGTTGACTAAGATCTCGAAAAGATGGGTGCCTCCTCGGTCACATGATGACTCGTCCGCAATAGGATTGCTCGTGTTTCTTCACGCCGGGGCTTGCTAAGCGGTTCTCCTGTGTTCTCCCGTAGCGCCTCTTCAAGCCGGGGCTTATATAGTCATCTTTGGGTCCACGCTGGGTTCTTCACCACGAGATAGACTCGCCAAATCGCTTCTTCAAAATCTCTGACTTTGCCTACTCAGATCCGGCTTTGTCAAGATGGTCTTTTGGACCCGAATTTTATCAAGTCGCAAGAAAGAATTTCAGCTCTTCGTAACTTGGTACACTATAGCAATTTTCCCGTAGCATCGAATTCAAGATCGTGGTTTTCTCCCGCATTAGCAATTCCATCAAATCATCCTCCTGACAAGGTTTCGCCAAGGTCACACCATCCAAATGAAAGAAGCTTCACTCGTATCAACGTTGGCCCTAAAGTCCGTCAAAGCACGCCTTCAAATGACCAAGAATGAGAGGGAAAGTTTCAATCAAGACCCGGATCCGAATCCAATCTCATCAAGATTGAGGTCCATGTGGATATTGCCGACAAAACCTCACCAACAACCGCCGTTTAAATCGCGATCAAGGGTTCTCATCCCCCACTTGATCAAAATCTGCTCCAAGCGCCTCCATACCCATGCATCCCCACTAAAAATCTCCCAAGGGCTCATGTAGCATGCACAAAACTTGAGTCAATAGGAATAATCCTAAATCATCGAAGATCATAAATCATAATTTTCCCCGCCGTAAGCTTAGGCTAAGCGCATCTTCGAAAGCAAGTAAATGCATCATCCCATAATCATTTTTGGTTCCATGCATGCATCTCGTCCATCATGAATGCCATATATGCATCTTCCTCTTCACTAACGAATGCAGAATTCAAACGTGAAATCAAATCCCCTTTTTCGGCAAGGATGATCTTCACCAAAGACGACCTCCAATGAATGAAGACGCCCTCCAACATCTATACGCTTGGCAAAGACAAGCTCCTGGCCATGGGCCCCGCAACTTGCTAAAGACGACCTCCAATGTCCACAAATGGATGAAAAAATTTCAATGAAGACCACCTCCACTGGTCTACAACCCGGGCCGTAGACGCCAAGTTCTCAAATGCAAATCGGTCGTGACGCCAAGTTCTCAAATGCAAATCAAATGCCGCTTGGTCGAGACGCTGTTCTCAAATACAATTTGGCCAGAGACGCCAAGTTCTCAAAATAGTTCTACCGGTCGTGGACGCCAAGTTCTCAAATGCAAATCAAATGCCGGCTTGGTCGAGACGCCAAGTTCTCAATACAATTTGGTCGAGACGCCAAGTTCTCAAATACGCCTCTGCTGTGGACGCCAAGTTCTCAAATGCAAATCAAATGCCGCCGGTCGAGACGCCAAGTTCTCACATACAAATCGGTCGAGACGCCAAGTTCTCCAATACAAATCGGTCGTGGACGCCAAGTTCTCAAATACAAATCGGCCGTAGGACGCCAAGTTCTCCTCCAAGGCAAGGAAGGTCGAGACGCCAAGCTCTCCAATACAATGCCGCCGAGACACCAAGTTCTCAAAAGCAAGAAGTCCCAATGTGAATACAAGCTCAACCACCTCTACAAGGTTGACGATCACCAGCAAGATGCACTCAACCAAACTCCTCCTTCAGTCAAAATGCTTCCAAAGACAAGCAAATCGTCGCTGGTAAAACCGTCCCACGAACAAAGCAACTTAACAACTCTTCATCAACATCAGCCCGTAGCCTTCCTTCCGGCAACTACAGTAAGCACAAAGACAGTATGAAAGCATATCTTAGTCAACTACTTTTTTAAAAGAACATTATCATCGATCATAGGGCGACTTCCCCAAAACAAAAACCTTAAAGGGTGACTTCCCAAAACAAATGTCGACATAGGTGGTGACTTTCCAAAATAGTCAAACCATAGGGTGACTTCCCAAAACAAACTGATTATAGGGCGACTCTCCCCAAAATAGTCAAACCATAGGGTGACTTCCAAAACAATGACATGTAGGCGACTTCCCAAAAATAGTCAAACCATGTGGCGACTTCCCCAAAATAGTCAAACCATAGGTGACTTCCCAAAAATGTAAATGGGACACAGGCGACTCCCAAAAATAGTCAAACCATAGGGCGACTTTCCCAAAATAGTCAAACCATAGGGTGACTTCCCAAAAATAGTCGACATGTGGCTTACTTCCCAAAAATAGTCAAACCATAGGGCGACTTCCCCCAAAATAGTCAAACCATGTGGTGACTTCCCAAAAACAAATGATTACTGTGGCGACTTCCCAAAAATAGTCAAACCATAGGGTGACTTCCCAAAATAGTCGATCTTAGGGTGACTTCCCAAAAATAGTCGATCTTAGGGCGACTTCCCAAAACAAAGCCAAACCTGTGGGCGACTTCCCAAAAACAAATGACACAGGCGACTTCCCAAAAATAGTCAAACCATAGGTGACTTCCCAAAAATGGCCAATGATTATAGGGCGACTTCCCAAAATAGTCAAACCATAGGGTGACTTCCCAAAACAACCAATGATTACATGTGGCGACTTCCCAAAATAGTCAAACCATGTGGCGACTTCCCCAAAATAGTCAAACCATAGGGTGACTTCCCAAAAATGGGACACGTACATTTCCCAAAAATAGTCAAACCATAGGTGACTTCCCAAAATAGTCGTATCTTAGGTGACTTCCCAAAAATAGTCGATCTTAGGGCGACTTCCCCAAAAACAACCAAACCCAGTATGACTTCCCAAAAATGGGACATTGGCGACTTCCCAAAAATAGTCAAACCATAGGGCGACTTCCCCAAAATAGTCAAACCATAGGGTGACTTCCCAAACAAATGACATGTGGCGATTCTCCAAAAATAGTCAAACCATAGGGTGACTTCCCAAAAATAGTCGATCTTAGCGACTTCCCAAAATAGTCGATCTTAGGGCGACTTCCCAAAAAAATGAAGCCAAACCATTAGGCGACTTCCCCCAAAAATAGTCAAACCATAGGGCTACTTCCCAAAATAGTCAAACCATCCATAGGGTGACTTCCCAAAAACAATGTGGCCGAATCATGGCGACTTCCCGAAAATAGTCAAACCATAGTGCGACTTCCCAAAATAGTCGATCTAGGGTGACTTCCCAAAAATAGTCGATCTTAGGGCGACTTCCCCAAAACACCAAACCTTAGGGTGACTTCCCAAAAACAATGTAGCCATATCAAAGGACTTCCCAAAAATAGTCAAACCATGTGGCGACTTCCCAAAAACAAATAGACATTAGGGCGACTTCCCAAAAATAATCAAAACCATGTAGTGGCGACTTCCCAAAATAGTCAAACCATAGGGCGACTTCCCAAAAATAGTCAAACCATAGGGGTGACTTCCCGAAAATAGTCAAATCTTAGGGCGACCTTTCCTAGTGCTAAGAGGGTCGACTTTACTAAAGATAGTCGAAAGACCCGAACTACGACTAGGCTCTCGATTCCTCTTAAGGATACGTAGGTAGCCTATTAAATAGGTTCACCACTCGATCACTTGATCATCCTCGCCAAATATGGAGCCTACTTTTATCGACGACCCCGCTTCCTTCCGAAAGCGCCGTCGCCGAGGGCTACCGTAAGTGCTCCAATTTGAGCTTGTTAGCATTTTCGTTAGAAAATTAACGTAAAGTTATAACATTACTAACATTCCTAACTTTTCTAACAAAGTAAGGGTAAAATGGGCATTGCCACTTTAAGTTAAACCAAGAAAAGAATCTCAAAAAGCAAAAGAAATTAGAAAAATCCGAATTAAGAAAGTTGAAAACAAATTTTCGCTTGAATTTTAAAAAGATTATTCTTCCCTGTCAAAAAGCCAAGATCAGAAGCGTATGAACAAAGGCACGCGTCGATCCTTGTCCGCGCGGATACGTTTGGATTCTCACAAAGGTCCTATAAATTGAACCCTCCTCTCTCGCCTTAGACAACACATTTTGATCACAAAGAACGGTTCAAGGAAATATAGAGAGAAAACAAGTGGGAATCTCTAGATTGCCACCATTTTCTCTTGAATCTTTCCCAATCTCACTCCAAACACAAATCCAAACACCAAACATTGATACTCCTCAAGCCAAACACCAAATCTTGATACTCCTCAAGTCAAATTCCAAGCCTAGGAAGATAGGGTGTCACCATTGGTAAAGCCCTCCTTCTCAAAACCCTAAAATTCTCTTTTTGATTTCTTGATCATTTTGTTCTTCTTACTTTGACTTATTTTATGTCTAGTTTAATCTTGAGTTTTGACCTAAGATGGTCATCTTGAAGTTCATCTTCATGAATGACCATCTCAAGTGGTCCACATTTTAGATCTTTAGTCAATTCTTTCTCTTTGGTTTCATCTTTACAAAACCCCCTTTCCCTTTGCAAAGGACATGTTTAAACCCCATGAGTTCCCCAAGGATGACTTGAATATGATAACCACTTAATAAAAGTAGTGGTATCAAGTATAGGGATGAAAATGGGGTGAACATAGATGCAAATCCCCCAAAAATCACATTTTCCCTCAAGAACATCTTGCTGTCCAGTAGCATTGTTCTGAGACCTCCGTCCATTTTCCTATTTTTTGGACCCAGTAGAACTTAATTGGATGTTGACTACAAAATACTTTTGTAGCCAACATCCAGAGATTTCCAGACATAATTTTATTTTATTTTTTGAGTAAGTAAAACTCCTTTTTTCAATTTTTCTTTTAGAGGCCAGTTCATCAGCTTCTGGAAATCCAGATTTCACATCTGAGATTTCTAGAAGATTTTGACCCCTCAAATTACTTCCAAAATGGAAAGTTCCTTTGCAGAAACCCTATTTAGGGTGTTTTAAGAAACTTTCATTCTCGGACTTTCCCAGAT
>JAFEMH010006925.1:0-35000 GCA_022495995.1 Adenophora triphylla var. japonica
CTTATTTGGTTCCCCGAAAAATGGGTCTTATAAGGCGTGAGTATTGCTTAAAGCGGCTCACTTTGTAAGTGGAGTATTATTATACCCGATGTTATGCGACTCTTTGTTCGAGACGGGAAAAGGTAAACCAAAGGTAATGGGGCTGTGTTTCTGACTTTCCCGATGTGTTATGTGCGACTTGTTATATGTTGCATTTATTTGGCATATTATTGCATCCATAATAGCTTAGCTGAGATTTATTCTCACCCCTCTCCCTTTCTTGTTTTAGATCCCGAGGCAGGGCGGACCAGGCTAAGTAAGGGCCGGGAAGGAGTTTGGAGTAATCTTTTTAGGTTTTGTCGGGGTATGTTTAGGGTGGCCCGGTATAAATTGTATTTTGGTAATTTCATTCTTGGAGTTTGTAATTATAAATCTTAAACTCTGCGTCGTAACCTTAAATCTTTTGTAACTAAGACGAGTTAACTATTTTCAAAGTTAGTTATCTCCTCCTCAGAGTGTGGAGTAGAGTGGAGTTCTTTTGAAATGTTATGTTATTCCATGTTCATGTTTGAAAGTCAAAGTAAAGTTTTAAAAAAGTTTAGTGTTTTTGGGTTAGATTGAGGACGCTCCAACTCGGAACACGTGTAGGTTCGGGTCGGGGTCCTCGCGAGTTGGTATCGAGCTCGGGTTAGAATTCTCGGGTAGAGTCCCAGGCGAGTGAGTGTGTGATAGCTGACGTCGAGTGTTTAATGCCAGAGTTTGTTGTTATGGCGGGAAATGATGGTGATCAGATATGCGGGTTTGGGTGGTGTTGGTGATCCGAGCACCGAGATGATGGATATGTTCCGAGGGTTTCTTCGGCATATGGCAACTCGGAATCAGAATTTGAATCGAGAATCTAGGCGAGACAAGGGCCAACATGGGTTGGAGAAGTTCGTGAAGATGTCTCCTCCTAGCTTCGACGGAGATCGGGATCCGGTGAATGGACGACGAGCGTGGCTTGAGGCTATGAATAAGATTTTCGCGGCAGCGCTATGGAGAGTTACGGATGCGAAGAAGGTAGAGATGCGCCGTTTTGCAAGTTGGAAGGATCCCGCGGACAGCCATTGGTGGCAGGTAGTGAAGGATGGTTGGGACCCAGGGATTTGACACCACGAGACTTGGGAGAACTTCGCAGCAGCGAGTTCAGGGATCACTTTGTACCAATGGTCACTAGAGACAAGAAGGAAGAAGGCGAGTTTACGAAGGCTGGAGCAAGGGACCATGACGATAGCGCAGATATTCAGCAAAGTTCACAGAGATTAACCAATATTGTCCTCATTTGAGTGCCGAGATGAAGAAGGGCGGAGTCTACCGGTTTGTGAAGGGTTTAAGGGTTGAGTTAGGAAGCGATTATTGTGGCATAACTGCCCAACTTCCGGAAGCAGGCGATGAATATGGCGTATCGGATTGAGAATGACATAGAGGAGGCATCGTGGTAAGAATGAAGGTGGAAGAGCGAGGAGAATAGATTCCAAGGTCAAGGTTCGGGAGCAGAATAGGGTGCAGCAGGGACATTTACTCGGGAGCGAATCGAGAGGTGCAGTGTGGCGGCTCCGGCAAATCGTGCGAGCTTCCGGTACGGTTTGGCCTGACATGCTGGGTTTTGCAAGAAACTAGGGCATTCGGAGGAGACAAGTGTTGGAGCAAACAAGGAAAGTGTTTGGAGTGTGGGTCAAAGGGCCATTTTAGGAGGAATTGCCCCAGAGATTACGAGAATAAGCAAGCTTCGGAGTGCAGGATTTGGAGAGACGAGGTAGTGGTGTGAAGAGAGATGTTGATGGGAAACCCTAAGGATAGAGTCCAAGGTCGTGTGTTTGCTATTGGGTCGAGGAGAGGTCGATCCTAATGCCGTCATTAGAGGTATCAGTTCTGTCTCGGGAGTTTAAGAAACCACACATTCTTATAGATCAGAGTCTTCCCATTCATTTGTGGCATCGCATTTTGCATTCTCATCTTTACATATCTTGCACTGAATCTATGCCTTATGTGTTGGAGGTCTCTACTCCTATGGGAAAGAGCCTTGAATCTTCTTTGATATATCGTGGTTGTGATGTGACTATATGTGGGCATGTATTGCTTAGGTGGATTTGGTCGAGTTACCGATACCGTGATTTTGATGTGATCCTTGGGATGGATTGGTTGAGTCGGTGTCATGCTATGGTAGAGCTGTCGTAGAAAGCGAGTCTCATTTGTATGCCTGATATGCCCTACTTTATGTATTTGATGCAAAGATAGATCTGTGTTTCGGTTTACATGTTATCTACGCTTTAAAGGCTAGGAAGATGCTATCTAAGGGTGTACGGGTTACTTGGCTTATGTGGTAGATTCCAATAAGAAGTCTCCCCAGAGAGTTAGCTCATGTTGGGTTGTGAATGAACTTAATGATGTGTTCTCTAGTGAGTACTATGCCTCAGGATCAGTGAGGTAGAGGTTTTGTATTGACTTAGTGCCGGTACCGCCCTATCTCCTAAAGCACCCTATAGAATGGCTCCAGGAGGCCAAGTTAAAAGGAGTTAAAGGTCCAATTGCAAGAATTGCTGAGACGAGAGTTTTATTCGTCCTAGTGTGTCTCAGGTAGGGGAGCACCTTAGGTCTTGTTTGTTAGGAAGAAGGATGGTACCTTACGATTGCGCATTGACTATCGTTTGTTTGAACCAAGCCACCGTAAGAATAAATATCCTCTTTCCGCATATAGATGATTTGTTTGACCCGCTCCAAGGTTCCGTTATCTACTCAAAGCTTGATTTAGAGAAGCGGATACCATCGATTGAAGATTAGGCCAGGATGATATTGCTAAGACGGCTTTGCAGGAACTAGATATGGTCATTATGAGTTTGTGGTGATGCCGTTTGGGTTGACTAATGCTCAGTAGGGATGTGTTATGGATATGATGAACCGTGTCTTCAAGCCTTATCTTGATAGTTTTGTGGTGGTCTTTATTGATGATATTCTTGTGTATTCTATGAGTCACGGGGAAGAGCATGAGAATCATTTGAGGATTGCTCTTGTCCGTTCTTCGGGGAGAAGCAATTGTATGCTAAGTTTCATAAGTGCGAGTTTTGGCTTGAGCAGATTTCTTTCTTGGGGGCATGTTGTGTCGAGTTCGGGGATTTCCGTAGATCTTCAAAGATTGAAGCAGTGGTTAATTGGAAACAACCCTTCGACTGTGACCGAGGTCAAGTAGTTTTCTTGGTTTGACGGGGTATTATCGGAGGTTCATTGAGGGTTTTCTCGGATTGCTACTCCCAGATTGACTAGGTTGAAACTCAGAAAGATGTTTCGTTTGTATGGGATTCCGAATGTGAGGAAAGCTTTGAGTGAGATTGAAGAAGAGAGGTTGACGGCGGCTCCGTATTCTTACCCTTCAGGATGGTTGTGAGAATTTTGTGATCTATAGTGACGCCTCGAAGGCGCGGGTTTGGAGTTGTGTCCTCATGCAAAATGGGAAGGTTATTGCGTATGCCTCTAGGGGAAGTTATCACGGCGGAACGGACATCCTACTTTCATGATATGGAATTGGCGGCGATTGTATAGATTGCGTTGCATAAGTGGAAGCACTTTACACCTTTATGGGGCGGAGTTCGAAATTTTCACCGATCATAAGAGTTTGAAGTACTTATTAGCCAAAAGGAATTGGAACAACCGACAAAGGGAGATGGCTTGAGATTTTGAAAAGATTCTCGATTGTATAATTTCTTATCATCAGGGAAGGCCCAATGTGAGGTGGCCGACTGGAGATTAGCTCGAAAGGCGGTGATTTGGCAGCTTTGGGTTCCCAGGAATTGAAGAGTGAAGTAATTATTGCGAATGTTAGAGCCGTTTCCGACTTTATATGGGGATTTGAAGGAAGCTGACAAGGTGATCCGGAGTTGAAGAAGATTTTGAGATCGAGTGCGAAGATGAGGAAGCAACCAAGGAGTTTGCTTTGAATAGAGATGGGATTTTAAGCTTTCCAAGGGAGAATTTGCGTTCGCGTCATCATGGGAAATCCAAGAAGCGTGTTTTAGAGGATGGCCATAAGTCCAAGTTTGCGATTCATCCGGGAAGTACCAGAATATGCTATCAAGACTTGAAGCGTGGGTATTGGTGGAATGGTATGAAGAGAGAAATAGCGGATTATGTATCTTAAGTGTTTGACTTGTCCAACGGATTAAGCGAGAACATCAAAAGGCCAGGCGGGACTGCTTCAACCATTGGATATTCCAGGAAGTGGAAATGGGAAGGGATCTCGATGGATTTTGTTTCGGGTCTACCTCTTACAGTGAAGAAGATGGATGCTATATGGGTTGTGTGGATCGGTTGACGAAGTCGGCTTATTTTCTTAGGTGTCAACTAAGTTTTCGTTGGAGGTTAGCCCAGATTGTATTTGAAGGAGATTGTTAAGACCCCTTTCACGGGGTTCCGTTAGTATTGTTTGAAAGACGAGATCCGAGGTTTACATCTAGATTTTGGAGAGCATTGCAAGAAGCTTTGGGTTACTAAATTGTGTTTCGATGCGGCGTTTCATCCTCGAATTAACGGTCGATCAGAGAACTATTCGAGATACTTGAGGATATGTTACGAGCTTGTGTGATGGATTTCCAATTATCTTGGGAGGATCATCTACCGTTAGTCGAGTTTGCTTACAACAACGATTATCGATCTAGTATTGAGATGGCTCCGTATGAAGCATTGTATGGTAGGAAGTGTCGATCTCCGATGTGTTGGGGCCGAGGTTGGTGAAGCGAGACTTTGGGGCCCGGATTTGGTTCGAGATTCTACGGAGAAGATCAAGGTGATTCGGGATAGATTGAAGACGGCTCGAGTAGACGGAAAAGCTACGCCGACAATAGAAGACGGGATTTATCATTTCGGGTTGGTGACTTTGTGTTCTTGAAGGTCTCTCAGGGGACGGGGATTAAAAGGTTTGGGAATAAGGGTAAGTTGGCTCCGAGGTTTGTAGGACCGTTTGAGATTCTAGAGAAGATAGGGAATTGGCTTACCGGTTAGCGTTGCCTCCGTCTTTCTCTTTGCTTCATGATGTGTTTCACGTTTCTATGCTTAGGAAGTATTGTCGCGACCCCTCCCATGTTTTGAGCTCTCCTCCCGATGATGTCAGCGGACATGTCGTATGTTGAAGAGCCATTAAGAGTATTAGAATTCCAAGTTAAAGAGTTGAGAACCAAGAGTATTCCGATAGTGAAAGTCCTTTGGAAGAATCATACAGTTGAGGAAGCGACGTGGGAGCTAGAGTCGGAGATGAGAGCGAAATACCCGTGGTTGTTTGAAAATTCAAGTAAGTTTCCTTTTAAAATTCGGGTCGAATTTTCTTTAAGGAGTGAGTGTGGCGACCCCTGACCCTAGGCACTCATTTTAAATATTAAATTATATGCTTTTAATATTTAAGTTATCATATGTGTTCAATTATGTCTCTAAATTCTTAAATTAAGGTAAATTGGGTGAAAAGTAAATTGAGGAACTTATGAGAATTTATTGGACATTAAATAAAGAAACTAGGGGAAATAATAAAAATGGGAAAATGCTAAATAATTTGGGGAGGTTAAATGAGTAGGATGAATTAATGGGATAAGGTTTATTTTAAATTAATTTGGGTAGGATGAAGCCTTGGATTAATTTCCCATGGGGGGCCAAATTACTCCCTTCCCCCTCCTTGTGCCAGTGTCCCCTCCCGTCACCTCTCTTACTACCCTTCCCCTCCCCCTCCTTCATTTACACAAATTTAACTAGAGAAAGCTTAGAGAGAGACCTCCATTGAAGCCTTGCCCAAGCTTTGAAGTCAATACATTCTTCATCAAAATTCAAGTCTAAGAGCACTATTAAAGTGGGATCATCTAGAGGAAGCTATCTAGCTAGAAAGATCAATCTTCCCTTCTAAAATCCATGTGAGTTGTTATGATTCCTTCTCCTATGTGTTCATGAGCTCTTTGAATGTTGTTCTTGTTTTTGTATTGATGATTTCTTGCTTGGGAAACCTAATGGGAGTTGAATGATTGAAGAATGGAATTATTTAAAGTTAGGGTTCTTGGTAGATCATGTAAAAAAAGGGGTTTGAAATGGGTGGAATGGGTAGAGATAAATGATCTAGGATAACTTGGTTTGAATTTACTTGTTTTTATGGGACTTGGTAAGATGAAGTTATGATTTGGTGTTCTTGAACTTAACTTAGTAAGAAGGACTTGGAACCTAGGCATAAATGGATGAAATTCGGAATCCCGAGAGCTTGGAGAGCTTGGGCGGTCGCCAAGGGGGCTGAGCGGCCGCCCGGCGGCTTGCGATAACTTCAATCACTTGGGAACTTCACTTGGGCGGTCGCCCAAGTGATGAGCGGTCGCCCGTGTGAGCGAGAAACTCACTTCCCCTTTGGCAATCCATGGGCGGTCGCCCGAGTGGTATGAAGCGGGCGCCCGAGCCACGAACCAATATTTCTTGATTTGAACTAGGATCGTTTAGCAAGTTGTTGGCCACTTATAATTGGACACTCCCACTTGGTAATTGAACTTGAACCTTCACTTAGGCCTTGTATCCTTGTATATGGAATTTGTAGGGTAGGTTAATGATCCCTCATTTCCTTACTTGATGTTATATATCTTGTTGTTGATATTGTTTAGTGCATTCATAAATTGTTGCACTTTGATACTGATTGGGCATGAGTATATATTACCATGTAGCTATTATTTATCCCTTTTGTGGATTTTATTCAAGTATCTATTATGTGCTTGATATGTGTGAGTCAGCTGACGTTGGGGGTATAACAGAATACGATCAATTATGGAAGTGTGACCTAATGTGATCGGATTATGTTATATCTGTGACCGTCCCCTCCTGTGGCCACAGGTTGGGGTTATAGCGTACGTATTGAGCCAAAAGCCTTGCACGAGTTGCTACTGTCTTATTTGGTTCCACTGAAAAACGGGTCTTATAAGACGTGAGTATTGCTTAAACGGCTCAGCTGTAAATTGGAGTATTATTATACCCAATGTTGTACGACTCTTGTTCGAGACGGGGAAAAGGTAAACCAAGGTAATGGAATGTGTTTCTGACTTTCCCAATGTGTTATGTGCGACTTGTTATATGTTGCATTTATTTGGCATATTGTTGCATCCATAATAGCTTGCTGAGATTTATTCTCACCCCTCTCCCTTTCTTGTTTTAGATCAGAGACGAGGCGGACCGGCTAAGTAAGGACGGGAAGGAGTTTGGAGTAATCTTTTGGGCTTTGTCGGGGTATGTTTAGGGTGACGTATAAATTGTATTTTGGTAATTCCATTCTTGGAGTTTGTAATTATAAATCTTAAACTCTACGTCATAACCTTAAATCTTTTGTAACTAAACAGTTAACTATTTTCAAAGTTAGTTATCTCCTCCTCCGATGTGGAGTAGAGTGGAGTTCTTTTGAAATGTTATGTTATTCATGTTCATGTTTGAAAGTCAAAGTAAAGTTTTAAAAGTTTAGTGCTTTTGGGTTAGATTGAGGACGCTCCAACTCGGAACACGTGTAGGTTCCGGGTCGGGGTCCTCACAACTTGGTACCTGGATTGGTATGAGAGGCATCTGGGAGAGACTCAGGTGGCTATTTTGAGACGGCGTGAGGCCATTGTGGGTGCGGAGGACTGGCATTTCGGAGAGGAGAGGCGGCGAGAGCTAACCCTCATGACAGGAGCGGAGACGCCTGTGACCGACTATGAGGCTTACGTCAAGAGACGGAGAGGAGGGCTCTATGCTACCGGCTAGGCTACGGGGAGATGAGAGATGGCGCTAGGGCTACTAAGGCCACGAGAGGTTAGTTTGATAGATCTGTTCCTATACCAGAGCTTGGTAGGAGGAATACCAACATTTTTCTGTTCGAGAAAAGAAAACTCGAAGGGGAAGAAGAGGGGAGAGGCGGTAGGAGTGGCTTGGAGTGACTCACGAGGTTTCCGAGTATCCCTTTCTTGTCATAGCGGACACATTAGTTTGATTATGCATCTTAGTTTTCTTTTAGCGGAGTTGTCGGTTGTAGGAATGAATCGGGCTTAGACTCATCAAAAAAGTTTTTAACTTGTAATGAATATTTGAATTGCTTGAGTTTTTCGAGACGCTTTCATGGTACGTCGGTGTATTGATGTCAAAGTATGATTTTTATTTGTGTTTTAGACCGAACCGTTTCGTGCCTACGTTCCCCTCATTTTGAGGAGCTCGGGTCTTCGTAGTTCAACCCGATTTTTTTTGTTTTGTTTTTTTTTTGGTGCAACCCCGTTTTTTACCTAGGCCGCCCTTTTCGGGTTTTCAACCTAGTTGGGTATTACTCTTTTAGCACTCTTTTTTTGACTTCTTTTTTCTTTTTTTTTACACATAGTATACGCGCGGCTTGTCACCATTCTTGGGTGTACAAAGGGATTCCGTCGAGGTGCAAGTTGCATGGCTCTTGGAGAAGATCTTGGACAACATATGGCCCGACCCATACGAGCTCCCATTTGCCCGAGGGGGTTGATGACGGGTAGGGGCTTTTCTTTCAAAACGAGATCACCTTCTCGGATCTCCCGATGCTTTACTTTCTTGTCGAAGGCTGCGGCCATTCTTCCTTGGTAGGCTCGGATGTGTTCCATTGCTTTCAATCGGCGTTCATCTAGCGGGGCCAATTCATCATGGCGACTACGGAGCCATTCGACCTCGTTGATCGCTTTCCAGCGGTATACGGAAGCGAGGGTATTTCCGGCTTGATTGGGAGTACGGCTTCCATTCCGTATGTGAGGGCAAACAGTGTTTCCCCGATTGCCGTTCGGCGATGTTACGTAGCCCCGAGTGCCAAAGTGTAGCTTCTCGGGCCAATCTACGCCTTGAGCGGCCATCTTCCTGATGATATTTTCCGAGTCTTGTTTGCTTTGCCCGGACGGCTCCGTTGGTTTGGGGCTGTAAGGAGATGACTTGTGACGGGTTATTCGGAATTACGCCCGGCTGAAATCGCATTCCCCTTGAAGTGGGATCCATTATCTGAAATGATTTCGGCTGGCAACCCGTATCTGCACATGATGTTCTCTTTGATGAAGAGGGCAACTTTCTTTGAATTGAGGATTTTGTAGGACTTTGCAGAGCATCCTTTCCAATTCCTTCGAAGAAATCACCAATCTGCGTCTCTTTAGGCTCTTTCGCAGTTCCCAAATTCACACTCGTCAAAATCTCTTCGGCGGCTTAGGCTCGATTTTCCTCTGTCCAGGACAACACCTTAAAGATTTTTTTTTTGTTGTTTGATTTTTTTTTGTTTAATGTGTCTGCTTCTTTATCTAATGAATTATTATTAAGTGTTTTTTTTTATTAATTAATTCATCATTAGTTAAAGTGGCAATTAAGGGATACTCAGAAAGGTTCGTCATTTCATTGAAAATGAAAGGGAATACAGCGCTTGCTACAGACTCGTAGTCTTCAGGCGTAAGGCCGTGGACGACCCTAGAGACTCGATCTTAACAAAGAGAGGCGGGAGGACTTGTCCTAGATTGACACAAAGGGACGGGGACCAATCCAAGCTTGGTGATCATTTCCTCCTTGGTCGCGGACGGGCACGAGAGGTTTTCCCAATTTTTAGCGGCTTATTTGTTGGTGGCCTCATGACTCGGGAAGCTGTCTGTTTTTGTTTTCCTTTCTCAATTGCTGCTATCATTTCTTGGACCGAGCCGAGATCAATCGGAGTCGGCTTTGGACTTCTTCTTCGAACAATTGCTTTGCATAACCGAGACCATCCCAATCATCGAGGGAAATTCTGTGGCCTTAGCTTTTGATGCTGTCATTCGAACTCGGGCTTCGGATCTTCTGGGCAATTGGGTTTGTGGTGGTAAGCTTCTCGAATCTGTTCCACCGGAGTCGGGCACGCCTGCGAAGGTATACTCACTCTTCATGGTAGTGGTAGCCCCGGGTATCTTGGGTAGGTCCGGGGAACATTCTACGGACCGGGTTAGCCTTGGTTCCTCTGAACTTGTTGAGGCTATCCTGTAGCTTTAGCCATTCTTACGTAGGAGTGGGCTCTGTGATGTTTCCTGGTTGTGTGGGACCCTTTACAAAGTAGTCGGCCAAATTAGGAGTGAAGGAGAGAGATTTAGGGTCGTCGGCCAGGGACCCTTCTGTGGCGGCTTCAAATCTTTTCCCTTTTGTAGTGTCCAGCTGAGAGGCCTCATATCCCGAGGCCGTGGCGAGTATTACGTCCTTTCACCTCGATGAGTTTGTGAGTTCCTTGTTGGTGTTTCCCCCAGGCCGAGGCCGAGGTAGATAGCTCATTTTCTCATCATTTTCAAGACCGGTGGGATTTTATCCCGAGTGGCCAGATTAGATCTATGTTGCACACTTGGGCCTTGGGAGGCTCGGCCAGTGAAGCCCGTTAGCATGTGACCTTCCTCGTCATGTTTGATTTCCGGTATAGGTATTCCGCCCGTATCTGTGCCCTCCAAAGTGACTAAATCCCCATAAATGGTCGTCGGATCCCCATTCGAGGCAATTTCACACACCTTGGTGGAGGCTTGAGGCGACCCCCTTTGACTGATGCGGCGAGGTCTTCCCAAATAAGGCATTAAAAGTAATCGGGATGTCAATAACCTGGAATTCCACAGGTATCAATTTACGTCCAAACCCGGAAGGTCCAAGGTAGCGACTCCAATTTGCTCGAGATGTTGAGTCGTAAGCTTTGGCTGTGAGGGAGGAAGGCTTCAAGTCTCGTAGTCTTGATATCAAGCGGGCTCATGATCTTTGCCGGAAGAATGTTCATTCGGACCCATTATCAACCCGGGACCCGAGGAGGCGTCGTTCATCCAAGCTGAATTTGTGATGAAGAGAGGCTCGTTATGATCGGCCCCAAATTGAGGGAGGTAGAGATGTGAAAGTGATTATGTTCCCGTAGTGGATGTTTCCAATCAGTGTACCACGTCATCGGGAGTAGCATCAATAGGGACTAGAGTGCGGGCCGGGCTTTCTTCCGGCTTGACTTATGGGGATAGGACAAGGTGAGTAGAGACCGAGAGGGAAATGTTGGCTTTGTGTTTGCTTGGCTGGGTGAGCACGGGATTCTCTTTTCGAGTGCAGGTTTGTTGTCTTAGCATAGGGCGGCGATCTTCTTTTGGTGTTTGATACGTGGCCTTCTTATACGCCTTGGGATTTCCTTGGAAGATGCGCCGGATCGGGTCAACGAGATTAACTTCCTCATCGTCGATGCGTCTCTTGGTGGATTTCTTCAATCTTTGCTAAGGTCAAGGGAGCCCTTTTGGCTATTGGCACCGGTTACGACGGAGTCTAGTGACCGATGAGGGGCTAGGCCGCATATCTTGCTCCTTCTGGCGGCCCTTATAAGCGCTTCCCAGTCACGAGGCTTTTGGGTTTGGGGTTGTGTTGTTGCCCCTTGGATGGCCCACAGAGCTAGGGCGTCCTCAGGATTCACTCTCATGGCCGGCCTTGCTCATAGTTATTATGCAACAAGAGTCGCTATTGTCGGGACTCGGCGGCTTTTCGATTTCATCCCGGTATAGTGCGGCCATTACGGTTCCTTTACGCCAATACTCGAGTTGGAGATGATTATAGCATTCTGTGTGGGAGGCGCATCCGGTATCATGCCGGTTTCTAGGACTTCTCGAAAGGCGACATACATTCGGGAAGGTGACCTCTTCTTGGGTAACCACGACAAGGAGTGTTACTTTGTTACGGGGTGGATTTGATCTAACCATGGTTATTTTCTCATTTGGGCGGATGGGAGTTAATTTTCCTCTTTCGATCGGATCTTCGACTATCGGCTGGATCGGACACACGAAAACCCTTTCCCAAAGCATGGTAGGCGGTGTTGAATTCTAAGACATCCACGTGCTCGAGATCCATGAAACTTCATGGCCTTCATGTCCTCGGTCTCATATTCGTCTTCCGAAGTTTCTTCGTCGTCGCTTCTTGATAACCGGCCATTGTGCACGGCTCCCGTGGGCTCATTTCCGGCATGATTGTTCCAGTTGTTTCCGGATCGGGAGCCTCAGTTGACTCTTCTCTCGTCATCATCATCATCATCGCTGTCATCGGAATCTCCTTCCCATACTACCGGGATTTTGGCGGAGAGGAACGCCGATCAAACCCGTTGGGGAATATGGGTGCGTGCGGCCGCGAGAAATTGTCATATGCTCCCATTCCGGAAGTGGTAATTGTGACTCGGCTTCTCCTCCCGAAGCTGCGGGGGAAGAGTGATAGGGGGTGGCACGTATTTGACACCGGAGTAGAATGTAGAAGGGTTCTTCCTCCTCGATTCTTCGGTTTCTGCCTTCGGGGTCGTATTTGACTTCTCCAGTAGCCGGTTGCGAAGTGTACTAGCTCCGAGATGCTTTTCGGCCTCTTTCTTTGATAAGCCCCGGTACAGTGCTCGCGGAAGCTTTCTCGTTCGATTCTTCTCGATTGTTCTAACCATCTGTGTAAATGGTCCTCTCATGTTTTGGCTTGGAACATCCCCGGCTCTTCGGTATTGGCCTTTCCTTTATCCGAGAAATAGCGGGCCTCGTATTCTTGCAAGGAGTCTACGACATGAGACCAAGATGGGTTGATTCGTTCGATGTCCTCAAGGCCGAGGGAATCCGGGTCGGGATCCTCGATGAGGTTGGCCACGGGTATTTGGGGACTTTCATCGGCATCTTCACAGGCATGCGAAGATTCTCCGCATTCAATCATATTCACACGATTATGGTTCCTTGGCGGAGGATTTTTGATCGTATTAGGCCCTCGGGGCCTTCCAACTTTCCTTGCTCTACTAGCCCCTGGATTGCCTTTTTGAGTGAAGCGGTTGTCGGTCGAGATGTCCAAAGTGAGCTTGATGAAAAGCACAATACTTTGTAGTATCCACGGGAGCATTCGGATTCTGGGTTGGAAATTCTCCAAAGGCCGCAACAAGCGCTTCTTTCACCGGATCCCCTAAAGATGTCGTTCAGGGGGCATTCCAAAGTTTTCAAGATTTATGACCCGTGGTGCAGGCTCGGCTAGTTTCTGGGAGCAAAAGGAGTTGTGTTATTACATTCCTATCCCGCATAGTTAATCATTTCTTTGCCTTTGGCGAGGCGAAGCGTGTTTGCGGGAGGAGCCCGATATCGTAGGCGAGTGTAGCGGCGGTTCACGATTGTAAGCCTTTTCAAACTTTCTTTGCGAGTTAACCATGGCCCGTAAGTCCGAGTACGGAAAGTGGCGAGGGAGGCTCTCGGATGCGGTTTCAAGCATGGTGGAAGATGTCCGGTTGTTCCTCTTCGGAAGGGGGATGGCCATTTCACCGAGTTTCGCATTCCACCGCTTGTAGAAGTCCCCAACATTCTCATCGGGACGCCTGCCTTGTTGTTTGTAGAGTCAACCCTATTTGTTTCCCACTCCAAGTTGGCCTTATATTTCTCTGTGAAGGCATCGGTAATCTGGTCCCACGTAGCACCGGCCCGAGGTTTCAAACGGAAGAACCACTTTAAGGCACTTTGGACTTCAAGGATAGGCGAAATAGTCGGCTAAGCTTGTTGATTGGTGCACCCTTTGGTCTTCATCGTCAAGGTATATGTGTCTAAATGGGTTTTCGGGCATGCAGTCCCATCAAAGAGGTCCAGATTAGGCATCACGAATTTGTGGGGCAGAGGAACAATGGAGTCCGGGTCTGTAGGCCGGAAGGCAGACTTCTTGGTAGTCAGTTCAGCGATCTGCGCTTTCATTTCCTTGTGTTGCTCCATGAACCAGGCCAGATGAGGGTCTTGTGGCGGAGCCATGGCATTCAAGCTAGTGGTGAGCCCGAAAGAGGAGCTACCAGCGGAAGCGGGCGAGGTGGAGGGAACGGCCGTCCAGGGGACGTAGGTGAAAACCCGTCTGAAATTTGGCCGAGTTACCACGGGGAGCATGAGTAGGAGCTTGGGCGAAGGGATAGAACCTTGCGGCCTCGCTGTTGATTTTCAAGCTGGCAAAGTAGGTGGAGGTAGCCCCGATGTAGCCAGGATAACTTGGATTTCCGGAGTGGGGCCGTAAGTAGGCTTGAGTGCGAGAGCTGCTTATCCGGATTGTTGAATTGCATGGTGCTGTGGTGAAGGTGTGTAACCCGAGAATGCTGCGGTCTGGTGATTCGGATGACACGGGATGGAGGCTTGGTAACCCGTAGAAGTACGAGTGAGGAATGGATTTGTGTGAGGAGCGGTGAACTAGTGCTGATACGAGGAGGGCTCTGGCGTGGCCCGAACCAAGTTGTGGCGGCATTCCGAGCTGTGTTTGTGTGGCCCTTTGAGCTGTTCTTTGCGAAGGCCGGATTGATCGGTTCCAAGCGTGGCGGGATCCCGATTAGGCTGTGGCATTCCGAGATAGCCCCAAACCATGAGAAGAGCATTCCGTGCGGCTTTGTCCCCAGGGTTTGTGCCGTCGGGCTGCATGGATCCGGTGGTACGTGGTTGAGGAGGCTGGTGACCCGAAAATCGAGGAGCATGGGTTACGGTAGTGGCACCGTAGGAGGTGGGTGGCGGCATCCTGGTGTAGTCGGGGCGGCGAGAGTGGGGTTGGCATCCTCGTCTTCTTCCACGGTGAAGGTGCCATCCGGATTGAGGCGGCGGCCGGACCGTAGCTCTTAATAACCTCCATAAGGCTATTTATGTGCTTCTGTCGTAACCTCATACGTTACGCTGCTCGATTCCCTTTGTTGTTACGTACGAGGGGTCCGGGAGGCGGGGTGACGTTATCCCCATCATTACGGGTGATGCGGACATTACGAAACCCGGAGTCGGAACAAACGGCGAAGGCGATGACGCGCTTGACTCTTCCCAACTAACCAAACGATGACCCGGTGCCCAAAACCAAGCTTTGTGCGGAGCTGCGGGGAAAGGCACGAGGGTTCGGATGTGCAGGAATGGAAGGAGGGTAGGTGTTTGGGCTTTAGGCTCATGCAACTTATGCGATTATTTGTTCACGTTTACTTAAAACATGCTTTATTAACCTAACCAGTTGGAAAAGATTGCTCTTCTTTTTCGCAAACTACTCTGGATCCTGGATCAGTGGGCCCCGTCACTACGTCTATAAGCCCCTCGTATTCCTCCTGTATTTCGACCTCCCGGGGTGGGACGGCCCGAGCGAGGGTCATAGGGCAAGCGGGTCCCACCGACCGAAAGAAAAACGGTCCTAAAAGTCTGGCGGGTAATCGAGTCTTAACGAGCATTCGATGTAAATTACGGACAAAGCTGACGTCAAAAGTCAAGATCATGTCCGAGGGCTCGACGAAAAGTCGGCATGATTTGGACTGATAAGCGTCCACAATTGATCTTGACTTGTGTAAGTGCTCCAATTTGAGCTTGTTAGAATTTTCGTTAGAAAATTAACGAAAGTTATAACATTTTTAACAATTCCTAACTATCCTAACATTTCTAACAAAGTGAGGGTAAAATGGGCATTGTTATTTAAGGTTAAACCTTAAAAAGAATCTTAAAAAGAAAAACAAAAGAATAAAACCACAAATAGAAATCTTTGGAAACATAATGCATTTGGTCAATTTGAATTTTGAAAAGATTATTCCTTGTGTCCAAAGCACAGAAGTGCATTTAATGAACGATTACTTATTGCTGGATCCATCCGCGCGGACATCTTTGCTATTTTCAGAGAGCTATAAATTGAGCCCTCCAGTCACAAAAATAAGGAAGGAAGAACACATTTTGCACCGAACCTCTGGCGAAATATAGAGAGAAAACAGTGAGAATTCACAAGAATTGTCACCTTTTTCTCTCCAATCTTTCCCAACTCATACTCATCCACTCACTCTCATATTAAAGCCCTAAACACTCATACACTCAAGCCAAACACTCAAGAACACAAGGAAGATTGGTAAACCCTCCTCTTCCTAACCTAAATCTCAACCATGCATGCATCTTCAAACTACAAAATGTAGTTCTTTCATCTTCTTGCTCTAGATCTAAGAAGATCACCATGGAAGACCATCTCCATGGATGATCTTCTACAAAGATCAACATTATTTTCAAAGCTTTTCTTTCTTCCTTGCAAAGAAAACTCATGTTCAAAACCCTAAAAAAACCATTTTCAAGCACTAAGAATCTTGATTTCAAAGGATAAAATTCCCCTTCCCAAGCAAATGAAATGCTTAGTCCTAATGTACCCCAAGGATGGTTTGGTATAGTTGATTCACCACTAAAATGTCTAGTGATCACTAACCAAAACCTAGGGAAATGGGGACAAGCATGGATGCAAAACCCCCTTAAAATCATATTTTCTTTCTTGAGAAGTTGCTGTCCAGTAGCAATTTTCTCAGACCTCAGTCCATGGTCTTAATTTTTGGACACAGATGAACTTGGAATTTGGTGTTGACTACAAAATACTTTTTGTAGCCAACATCCAGAGCTTTCCAGACATATTTTTACCTTATTTTTGGGTGAGTAAAACTCCTCTTTTCAAATTTTCTTTCAGAGGCTAGTTCATCAGCTTCTGGGAATCCAGATCTCATATCTGAGGTTTCCAGAAGGTTTTGACCCCTCAAATCTTCTCCAAAATGGAAAATTCCTTCGCACAAACTTTATTTAAGGTGTCTAGAACAACTTTCATTCTCTGAGTTTATCCAGATTATGAAGTTTTAAGACCCTTGAATCCCTTTTAAAATCAAAGGTCCACTGCCTTTTCATTCTGGCAGAAATGGCTCTCAACTTCAAAAGGTCTTTTGAGTACCAAATCTCAATCCAAAAATCTTCCAAAAAATTATGGGATCAGTTTAAAGTCTTAAAAGATATCCCAATTTTTACTTTTCTGAGTTTCAACTTATTTTGGCCAAAACACACACACACACACACACACAAATGATTTTCAGCTTGGAAGACTCGTTTTACGAGGCGCGTCGGAGTGCACACTAACGTCCTTCCCGACGCGTAACATGACCTCCCGAACCTAAATCTCTGATCTCGGGCTTTTTCAAAGTTTTGGCCCTCAAAATTAAAATGGCGTGGCGACTCCGTTTTTCCGGTTTTATTTGGTTTTTCAAAGAAACGCAAAAATCGAATTTTTCCCGCGAATGGCAACATCATCACAGTGGCGACTCTGCTGGGGACTAAGCTTTTTAATAAAAAATGGTATTCGGTATATTGGTGGAAACCACTAAATTTCCCGTTATCGCCTCCTAACACGAGTCGGGGATAAATTGTGGTCTAACAATCCCACGTACCGGTATCACCGTTTTCAAAAAAAAAAAAGCTTTTGAGGGTCAAGCTTCCGTCCCGGCTTTGAAAATCATTTTTGTGTGTGTGTTGATTTTTGCACAGTTTTCATGTTGTTTTGGCCGCCTCGGAGAAAGTCAAAATTTTGACTGTCGGAATAATGTCCCTAACTGTCGGAATTTTCGTGCTTATGTGCTCATTAAAATTTTCAAAAAAAAAATTCAAAAAAAAAAAAGGATTTTCAAAAAAAAAAAAGAAAATTTCCAAAAAAAAATCATGCATCATATTTTTAAGACACATAAAAAATTTCTATTTTACTCAGAAAAAGAATATAGACTGCTTGCACACTACGCGCACGTGACCGTACACTGCACACTACGTCCTTAACACAGGGGAAATCCTTGTCGCGGTCCGTTTGGTCTTATTACGCCTCTCGGATGAGCACGGGACTACCCAAGACATCCCATGGAGCCTCGTGTCGACCATGCGCTTGTCCGTGACACACTTTGTCCAGAGACCCGGTTGGTTTTTAGTACAGTGCGTGTCATGCCTGTCCGTGTATAGACCTTTCCTTTCAAGCCTTTGTCGGCATACCGACTCAATATCTTTCGGGTCCCTAATCGGTCGAAGTTACGCCGGTTTTCCGCCGCGGACTTTGACCAAGATATTGGCCGGCGCCTTGACTTCGGCTCGGCGGCACAAATTATACAACGACTCCCGGCATTGACCTTTGAGTCATCAAGGATTAATGACTATTCCATGCCTAATTACGGCTTAGCGACGACAAGTCAAGATCAATCGTGGACGCTTATCGGTCCAAATCATGCCGACTTTTTGTCGAGCCCTCGGACATGATCTTGACTTTCGACGTCGGCTTTGTCCGTAATTTACATCGAATGCTCGTTAAGACTCGATTACCCGAGACTTTTAGGATCGTTTTTCTTTCGGTCGGTGGGACCCGCTTGCCCTATAGGACCCTCGCCGGCTGTCCGCACCTGGGAGGTCGAAATACGGGTGGAATACGAGGGGCTTATAGACGTAGTGACGGGGCCCGGTGATCCGAGAATCGAGTAGTTTGCGAAAAAGAAGAGCAATCTTTTCCAACCGATTAGGTTAATAAAACATGTTTTAAGTAAACGTGAACAAATAAGCTGCATGTTGCATGAGCCAAAAGCCCAAACACCTACCCTCCTTCCATTCCCGGACATCGAACCTTCGTGTCCTTTCCCCATGACTCCGCACAAAGCTTGGTTTCGGGCACGAGTCACCGTTTGATCAGTTAGGAAGAGTCAGCGCGTCATCGGCTTCGCCGTTTGTTCCAACTCCGGGTTTGAGAATGTACGCATCGGCCGGTAATGATGGGGATAACGTTGCTCCGTCCTCCAAAATCCCTCGAACGGACCGGTGTGGATCCGAGTTGGTAGAACAAATGAGACTTCGACATGAGGCTCAAATTGATGACCTGCGGGGTAGTCGCAAGTCATGGTTTGACTATCGGTCTCAATTCCGATGGCACTTTTACCGCAAAGACGAGAAGAGGGTTCTCCTCCTCTTCTTAACAGTCCGAGATACATCAAGATGCTACCCCAAGATTCCTATGTTTCCACCGCAGGGACTCCTGCCGCCGACTTACGGGGCAGCGGCCCCCAAACAGACGATCGGGGACGAAAGAGTTCGGTATCTTGTCGGTTGTCCCCTCTCGAAGTGATGATCCCACAAATATCGGCTGAGTGATGAAAATCGAGGAACAGTTGAAGGAATATGGTCGGCCATCAAAGTCTGGAAGAACGCCGGAAACGGACGGCGGGCTGGATTGAAGAGGCCACACGCCAGCCGGGACCTTAACAATATCCCAAGCGGCCAGGGCTACCTTGAAAGACAAACATGTGCCCGTTCCCGGGACCTCAATATCTCTCATTATCCGGCGAGTCCAATCACTCGCTACGAGATGAGTCAGCGGCGAGATCCCCGGACCGGTTCCACTCAAAGTCATTCGGCACAGCTCGGCACGAGGTCCCAAATCCGCCGCAGTAGTAGAACACATTTGGTGGGATATTTGTGGCTGTCCCGATTGCCTTGAAAGGGACTATCGGGAATTTGGATACACGAGGACCGTCCTCCTAAGAAAAAGAAAATTTCCTCCCGGCAAAAATTGAAGGAGAGATTCGAGGCGGTGATAACGGTGTGGGAACGCTCGGGGAGCCATGCAGGATTTGATTATTATGTACTCTACTCCGGTCGAGTCTTCCCAAGCAAAAAGGGTGAAAGAGCAGAAAAGCCTTGCCAACGACGGAAGTGAGACCTTCGGATGCAGTGCTGCGACGAAGTCCAACCCCCTCGGGGGTCGGACGAGTTCGGTTTGTCCGGCTCCGAGTATACGCGATGAAGAAAAACCGGCGCTGGTCTGGCGCTCCCACTCAATCAACATGTTGACTAGAGATGGCAACCGCCACAAAAGGCATCGGTATAACCCGGGGGCTTCGGCAAAGACTACGCCTCGCAAGAAAAAGGCACGAAGTGGCGGCTTAATGACTCTCCATCCCGAGACAAGGACCAAATCTATGATCCTCACCTATATGGGAGTATGATCACCTTCTGCGATGAAGATTTGCCAAGAGATGTCTCCCAACACAATGAAGCTTTGTACATCACTATTCGGCTCAACACCATGTCACTCCACAGGGTATTAGTGGACAATGGATCATCGGTAAATGTCCTTCCCCTCGGCATGATGAGGGCCCTCCGCATAAATGAAAGGCGCGTGATCCCATCTACCCGGTGTCAAAGCCTACGACGGTTCGTCTCGTCCCATTGCAGGGACGGTGACTGGAACTGCAGTACGAAACCCCGAATGGTGCCCGCAAAGTTCCATGTAATGGATATCCTCAGGAGTTCACGGCCCTACTAGGGCGCCCTTGGTTGCATCACATGAAAGCCATAGCCTCCACTCTCCACCAATGCGTCAAATTCATCAGCCGGCGGGAGACCTTGAAGTCATAAGGGGTGACGGTTTCCTCATAGGGAACGAAGGCTGAAACAATAGCCAAGAACACCCACGATCAAACACGGGGCTACATCCTTCAAGAGGCAAGTCTCGCCGGCATCCTTTGGAATCTAGCGATGCCAACTATGTCGACACACTCAAGCAAGCGAGACTCAGAAGAAGTTCGATTCATCAAATTTAATTGCTATTTCCAACACTTGGAGTCGTCTTGGAAGGAAACGGCTGAACGCCGCCATGATACGGCACACAAGTCCCCGGTCCTCAATCACGAGATTTGTCGGTGATACGCAAACCCATTCTTTGGCCTCGCCGGGCGAGAGATTTTCATGATAAAAGTCGGCAAACAGACGGACTCGGCTCGAATCTATGAACGTCGTGTGGGACGTCCTCCTTCTTGAACTACACCAAGCCTTTCCGCTCGAGTATGGGACATGAGATTTTTCTAGCGGCTCACCGAGACGCAATGCGTCCTTACATACGGATTGAGCGGTCGGATTGTGGCGAAACGGAAGTCCCGAGGTGAGGAAGATCCCTACATCCACATGCTCGGCTTTCGGATGCCAAACACGGTTGATTACGGTTCGAGACAAAGAGATGATAGCAACGGCGAAGAGGGAGCACGAGAGACCATGCCTTTCCGGGTTTTGAAGCCACCGACGGCGATGCCTTTAAAGAATTGGGAAACTCTCTCGGGCCGTCCGCGACGAAGAGGAAATGATCACCAAGCTTGGATTGGTCCCCGTCCTTTCGTGTCAACCTTTGTAAAATCCTCAGGAGTCTCTCATTGTTGAGTTCGAGTCTCTCGAGTCGTCCAGATGGCCTTACGCTGAAGACTACGAATGCAGCCCAACGTTGTATTCCCCTTCGTCTTCAATGAAATGATGAACCTTTACGAGTATCCCTTAATTGCCACTTTAACTAATGATGAATTAACTAATAATCTAAAAACAGTTAATAACGATTCATTAGATGAAGAAGGCGAGACACATTAAACAAAAAAAAATCAAACAACAAAAAAAAAAATCTTTAAAGCGGGTTGTCAGGAAGAGGAAAATCGAGCCCAGCTGCCGAAGAGATTTTGACAAGTGTGAATTTGGGAGCTGCGGAAGAGCCTAAAGAGACGCAGATTGGTCATTTCTTCGAAGGAAGTGGAAAGGATGCTCTGCAAAGTCCTACAAAATCCTCAATTCAAAGAAAGTTGCCCTCTTCATCAAAGAAAACATCATGTGCGGATACGGGTTGCCGGCCGAAATCATCTCGGATAATGGATCCCACTTCGAAGGGGAATGTGAAAAGCTATTTGGCGGAATTCCGAATAACCCGTCACAAGTCATCTCCTACGGGCCCCCAAACCAGCGGAGCCGTCGAAGCGGCAAACAAGACTCTGGAAAATATCATCAGGAAGATGGGTGTCCGGGCGAGAGATTGGCAGAAGTTACACACAGCACTCTGGGGCTACGGAACATCGATCGAACGGCAAGCGGGAAACACCGTTTGCCCTCACATACGGAATGGAAGCCGTACTCCCAATCGAGCTGGAAATCCTCGCTCAGGTATCTTTGTGGGAAAGCCGGATCAACGAGGTCGAATGGCTCCCGGAGTCGCCATGATGAATTGGCCCTACTAGACGAACGCCGATTGAAGGCCATGGAACACATCCGAGCCTACCAAGGAAGAATGGCGAGCCTTCGACAAGAAAGTAAAGCATCGGGAGATCCGAGAAGGTGATCTCGTTCTAAAAGAAAAGCCCCGGTCCGTATCAACCCTCTCGGCAAATGGGAGCTGTATGGGTCGGGCCATATGTCGTCCGGAAGATCTTCTCACGGAGGAGCCATGCAACTTGCGAGACCTCGACGGGAATCCCTTTGTACACCCGAGTGAATGGTGACAAGGCTGCGCGAGATACTACGCGTAAAAAAAAAAAAAAAAACAAAAAAAAAAAAAAAAAAAAAAAAAAACAAAAAAAAAAAAAAAAAACAACAAAAAAAGAGTGCTAAAAGAGTAATACCCAACTAGGTTAGAAACCCGAAAAGGGCGGCCTAGGTAAAAAACGAGGTTGCACCAAAAAAAAAAACAAAAAAAAAACAAAAAAAAGAGTGCTAAAAGAGTAATACCCAACTAGGTTAGAAACCCGAAAAGGGCGGCCTAGGTAAAAAACGAGGTTGCACCAAAAAAAAAAAAAAAAAAAAACAAAAAAAAAAAAAAAAAAGAGTTCACCGGGTTGAACTACGAAGACTGAGCTCCTCAAAATGAGGGAACGTAGGCGGCGGAAACGGTTCGGTCTAAAGCACAAATAAAAGCCATACTTTGGCATCAATACAATTGATCGAGACCATGAAAGCGTCTCGAAAAACTCTAAAGCAATTCAAATATTCATTACAAGTTAAAAGCTCTTTGATGAGTCTAAGCCCGATTCATTCCTACAGCGGCAACTTTCGCTAAAGAAAACTAAGATACATAATCAAACTAATGTGTACGTCATGGCAAGAAAGGGATACTTGGAAACCTCGAGTCACTCCAAGCCACTCGTGCTTGGCCTCTCCCTTCTTCTTCCCCCTCAGGAGTCTTTCTCTTACGAGCCCAGGAAAAATGTCGGTATTCCTCCTACCAAGCTACGGTATAGGAACGGGGTCTATCAAACCGGCCTCTGTCGGGGCCTTAGTAGCCCTAGCGTCATCCCTCATCTCCTGTAACCTAGGCGGTAACATAGGAGCCCTCCTCTCTGTCTCTTGACGTAAGCCTCATAATCGGTCACGGCGTCTCCGCTCTGTCATGAGGATTGGCCCTCGCCTCGGCCCTCCTCCTCTCGAAGCGATCGGGTCCTCCGCACCATAATGGCCTCACGCCGCCTCAAAATAGCCACTGAGTCTCTCCCGAGATGCCCCTCGTACCAATCCGGGTACCAAGTGGTCAAGAACACCGGTCTCGGACGCTTTGAGAATGACCCGAGGAGGAAAGGCATCATACCTCCATGCTCGGGAAAGAAATGGAAACACCGAGGGATCATCCATGGAAACGAGGAGCCACCACCACTGGTGGCTATATCATCAAAACCCTCGAAGGAACTGCTCCAAGCCAAGCGCCTCGGGACCGAGCCGGAATGTAGAAAGCTGGGTAGAAAGCCCGGAAGCATAACCACATGGGACCCGTCTGAAGCACTCTGCGAGTCTCCACCCGCCTTGATGAGGCACCAACCATCGATATCTTCGGATCTGGCGACCCGCCATCCAACGCTCCCACGAGCCACGATCATCAAAATCTACATCAACACCTCTCTGGCAAAAGTCGAGGCACGATCATATCGAGAGGTTTCCCGAAGAACCCCCAAACGCTCCATCGGCCACGGGGTCGAGAAGCAGGCTGCCCCGTGCATGTACCGCCGTCCGGTAGCTAATGCATCGAGAGCATGAAAAGTCTCCCCAAGAATCAAAGGAACGACATCTGCGCCGGGCGACGGTGAACAGACAACATCCGGCGAGAGGCCCAGATGGCGAGATCCCGAAGGAATAGACCATGAACGGGGTGCCAAACATACAAAGTGCAAAGGCATCCCAATAGGCATCATCCACCAAGCCTAGGCCCCTAAATGCATCGGGAAGACCGGAAATATCGAGATGATCGGGACCGCGGATCATACCTTGCGCTTCCTCAGGGAAAGATGAAGGAGGACGCACAATCTGTCAGCAAAAGAAGCCCCTCCGGGCAAAGGGACCGCTATCTCTTCCACCTCCGGACCTCCAAGCAAGGCCCGAAATTCTTCCACAGTCGGAACAATCTCGTTGAAGGAAAGGCAAAAGACATGCCTTCTAGTATCCCAAAACGAAGAAGAAGCTCTTAAGAGGTCATAATCCGGAACCAATTCTTTGAGAGACCACAAGCATCGTACCTTGTACCTTTCTTCAAAGAATGATCTTCTCTCGTGCATGATCTCCCTACACCACTCCTTGAACTTTTCAAAGAACAACATTTGCCTTTCTTTGGACAATTTTGGAGAATTTTTGGCCATTTCCATGGTTTTTCTCTCTTTCTCCCCGAAAATGGCTGTTTGAATTTGGAGGTTGAAGAGGATATTTGAATTTGAAATAAAGCAAGACCAGTCTGAACCAAAATTAAAGGACAATGTCGAAGCGCCCCTATCCGCGCGGATGAGTTTGCCAAAAAAAAAATGCACAGCAGTCAAGTGCTACACCAAAAGAGGAATATTCCGTCCCGGTTGCTCGAAACACTTGTGCAAAAACCTCCCCAAACCAGTCCATATACCAAACACCCTTGCAAAAAAAAAAAAACCAAGGCTCATGCAACACCTTTGCATTCATATTGCATTGCATTCATAAAATAAAATCCTAAATTATTACATTCCAAAAAAAAAAAAAGAGTGTGCATAAAAAAAAAAAACAAACAAACATAAATAAAATCCTAAATTATTACATCCAAAAAAAAAAATGTGCATAATCTGTACAAATCTAAATCTCAAAAAAAAAAAAAATAATAAAAAATCAATCGGAGTCTCTCCGGCGCCGATGTCTCCCCCGGCCCCTCTTGCGACTCGGGCCCGCCTCCTCGGGAGCCACTGAAAATCTCGGGCTCGGAATCGTCCTCGTCTCCGAGAGAGGCTCGTCGGGACCAACCGGCACGCTCGATAGGGCAAGCCGAGATCTGCGAAAAATCGTATCCGAAGGTGAAGGCGTCGGACTCACACGTACGAAGACGACCCGCCATCGCCAAACGTGTCCACTGCCCGTGTGGATCCCCGAGAATGACGTGATCCGAAGGCGAACACCGCGAGGATCAAGGAGAGGAGACAAAGGAGTCTACGAAGAAGTCTACGAGCGAATAGGGAAGCCTCCGTCGACGGGCGCCGGCCGTGGTCGCCTCGCTCTAGCACGAGGAGCCCCGCAAGCGACCATCCTCCTAATGAATCTCTTAGCCCCGATCACTTGCTTCGTCAGCTTCTCGACGACCACCTCCGAAAACTGCACAAAAGCAAAAGCGTCAAAAAAAAAAAAAAGAGGTGATGCTAAAGATGATGAAACAAAGGAAAGAAAAGAAGGGGAAAAGGTGAAACCATACCTTCATACCCGGACGAGGCCGGAAAGCTCGTGGAAGTCGCTCGGGCTGAGGGATCTGCACCCTCAATCGGACCCCATCCTGGATATAGGAAAAATCCGTCCGAGGGTACCGCGGGATCCCAAGCCCCTCCCTATCCAGAACCTGAGGCATCCTCAGCCTCCTCAAGACGAATGTCGCATACGGCTCAATCGCCACGAAGTCAGAAGTCTTGGCACTGCTCGGTAATCATCCCAGTCACGGACCGATCGCTCGGAGTGCATCATATCGGCGGGAGGCTCCACGGTGTCCTCGGCGAGTTCACGCCATCTTTGGCGCGTCACCCTCTCTCCCGAGATAATATGCATCGCGAGTCGGACCCCTCAAAATCCTCCCATTGCCTTTGTCCGGATCTCGGCGCCCTTCGGTGCGCTACCTCAAGCGATCCCGGGGAAGAATATCATCCCCTCATCTGTCTCGGCCTCCGTCGAAGGAAGGCAATCCGCGTACACAGAGTCGTCGCCCCCTGGAGCTTATCTTCTCCCGGGCATGCTTGGACCAAGGCGCATGGCCGGATACGCCCCGGCGTACTCCGCCCATTGCCGCCACCGTGACGTGGAAAAACTCCAACGCCCATACTGCGAAAGGTAAAAATCCAATCAATCCGGTGCAAAAGAAAAGTGCGTGCTCAAAAAAAAAAAGAGGAAAGCAAAAGAGAGCTTATACCTCCAGGGCAAACTCGAAGCGATACAAGGAGCTCACGACCTTCATTTGTACCTATCAAGAGCAAAATAAAGCTCTGCCCGGCCAGGCCTCTCCCCACGAGACATCTCCGGCCGTCTCCATGTCCTCCAAGGACCTCGGCAAGGCAAAGGCTGCCGTCCCCTCGGCATGCCCAAAGAGGTGCTCGAAAAGCAAACCACAAGAAGGCCACAGCAATCGATCGGCGCCTATCCTCTCCTCCCCGGCCTCGCATAACTCGCTATGGTCTCCACGATCTTGCCGTAGACCACGGCATACTCCATCCCCATCCCCTTTTTGGGAATAGGGGAAAATCCCGAAGAGCACTGCAGATCGGCATCGGCGTAGCCATCCCGCCACTCAATCTTTGCGTCCATTAAAGGGACAGGCCCGTGATCGCGGCATAGTCGGAGGCGTAACGTAGCCTCGCCCCGGAAGAAGTGGAAGGTGTGGGTCGCGTCCCACCGATCTTTGCGCGAGCAAACATCAAGCCCTTGCTCTTAGGGAACTTGACCGGTCCCCTCGAAGCACTCGACGAACTCCCGAGCCCCGTCTCGACAACAATGTCTCGGACTCGGCAAAGCTCCTCGGCCCGCATCCGGAAGCCGATCCCACAAGTCAATCACGAGACTCCACCGATCCTCGAGTCTTCATCTTGTTCGTTTGCTCCGTCACAAAACGGTTTCCGCCCTGTAAAAAAAAAAAAAAGAGAAAATGTCAAAAAGATTGCATTTGCATTTACATTAAAAAAAAAAAAAATTCGACAGCATAACAGCATACAATGAGCATAGCCCCATTTTTCTCGCATGAAAGAAAACAATTTTCAGCAAGTCCCAATGCATTCATCAAAAAAAAAAAAAGATGCATTCCTACGGAAGTAAAAACTCCGTCCCATTTTCAACAAAAAAAAAAATGCATACATGCATATCATCCATCTTACATGCAACGGGAGGAAAAATCCGTCCCACTTTTCAAAAAAAAATCCTAAACATACATACATCTCATATTGGCAAAATGCCCATTCTTTCCAAACAAAATGCATGCATTGCATCATCATTCATCAATATCAAAATTCAATTTCAAAAAAAAAATCATCATCATCATCAACATGCAATATTCAATTTCAAAAAAAAAAAAATCACAATTCTTCGAATTTTCACATGTAATTTTCGAATTGAAAAAAAAAATGTGGCAAAAATGCCAATTCTTTTTCCCAAGCAAAATGCACATTTTGGGTTACTCATATACTCATTACAACATGCAAAGCATCAAAATCAAGATTCAAAGCCAAGAACATCAATCATTCGAATTTTCAAAAAAAAAAATTCAAAAATCACCCAAAATTTTCAAACAAGAAATCAACAAAGGGATCAAAGGGTTTCAAAGTATACCGTTCGGAGATGCGGATCCGAAGCCCAATGTTGCCAAGCATCGGGGTAATGCTCCTCCTCAACCGATTGCGAAAGATTGTAATGCCTCCTCATCCGGACGAGCTCCAATCGCCTCTCCGCTACCGGGCCACGTCCTTGGCCTTGAAAAGCGCCTTCCCCGTGTTCCATTGCTCAAAAAATCGAAGAAAACGGAAGATTTTGAAGCTTTTGGCCAAAAATGGCGGATTTCTGAGAATTTTCTCTCTCTCTCTCGTAATTCTGCAAAAAACTGAATGGGGAAGAAGAAAAGGGCGTTGGCCCTAATTAATACCCTGGTTTTCAAACCCTATCCGCGCGGATAGGATTGCAATGGTCAAAATGACCCTTTTGCCCCTTAAAATTTCGGGACTCTGCAATTCGGTCCCGACTTGACGAGTTAACCAAAGTTAACCAAAGTCGGCCCCTTGTCAAGAAAATCATCCCGGCGGTCAAACGTAAGACCGAGTGCCCCGAGAAAGATAACGAGATCCCGTATCTTTCATCAAAATCTCCCGGCGATCAAACGTAAGGCCGAGTGCCACGAGAAAGATAACGAGATCCCGTATCTTTCATCAAAATTACCCCGATCAAAGCGTAAGACCGAGTGCCCGAGAAAGATAACGAGATCCCGTATCTTTCATCAAAATTACCCCGGCGGATCGAAACGTAAGACCGAGTGCCCCGAGAAAGATAACGAGATCCCGTATCTTTCATCAAAATTACCGGCGATCAAGCGTAAGACCGAGTGCCACGAGAAAGATAACGAGATCCCGTATCTTTCATCAAAATTACCCCGGCGAGTCAAACGTAAGACCGAGTGCCACGAGAAAGATAACGAGATCCCGTATCTTTCATCAAAATCTCCGGCAGTCAAACGTAAGACCGAGTGTCCCGAGAGAAGATAACGAAATCTCGTATCTTTCATCAAAATCCTTCCCTGATCGCGTAAGACCGATTTCCCCGAGAAAGATAACGGATCCCGTATCTTTCATCCCCGGCAGTCAAACGTAAGACCGATTCCCCAGACGAATACGTCTGATTTTCCCCAGCAAAGGCTAACGAAATCCCCAGCAAAGTTAACGGAATCCCAAAGCCAACGGAATCTCGAGTAGTTCTCGAACTACGAAAGGGCTTGATTCCCACTAGGGATACGTAGGTAGCCTGTCATTAGGTCCGACCCCTCGACCAAACGGTCACCCTCTCCTTCGGCAGCAGACGAAGTCCACCGAAAGGCCATTTCAAATCAAGGTTCGAGGCACCTAAAACGCCATCTCCAAGGTCCGAGGCACCTAAAAAGCCATCTCCAAGGTCCGAGGCACCTAAAACGCCATCTCCAAGGTTCGAGGCACCTAAAACGCCATCTCCAAGGTTCGAGGCACCTAAAACGCCATCTTCAAGGTTTGAGGCACCTAAGACGCTATCACTAGAAAAACGATAAATCACAAAAATCCCCAGCAGAGCGGATACCCGTCAGACCAAAAATGGTCATCTCTTATCCCCAGCAGAGTTTCTTTCCAGTAACCGACTGTAGAACTCGCTCATCAGGTTCGAGGCACCTAAAACGCCATCATCTCCAGGGTCAAAGACCCGAACTACGACTGGCTTGATTCCCATTCGGGATACGTAGATAGCCTATCGCTAGGTTCAGCCACCCGATCACTCGATCATCCTGCCAAATATGGAGCCTTACTCTTATCGACGACCCCGCTTCCTTCGAAAGCGCCGTCGCCGAGGGGCTACTGTAAGTGCTCCAATTTGAGCTTGTTAGAATTTTCGTTAGAAAATTAACGAAAGTTATAACATTTCTAACAATTCCTAACTATCCTAACATTTCTAACAAAGTGAGGGTAAAATGGGCATTGTTATTTAAGGTTAAACCTTAAAAAGAATCTTAAAAAGAAAAACAAAAGAATAAAACCACAAATAGAAATGTGGAAACATAATGGTCAATTTGAATTTTGAAAAAGATTATTCCTTGTGTCCAAAGCTGAAAAGCATTTAATGAACGATTGCACGCGACTGGATCCATCCGCGCGGACATCTTTGCTATTTTCAGAGAGCTATAAATTGAGCCCTCCAGTCACAAAAATAAGGAAGGAAGAACACATTTTGCACCGAACCTCTGGCGAAATATAGAGAGAAAACAGTGAGAATTCACAAGAATTGTCACCTTTTTCTCTCCAATCTTTCCCAACTCATACTCATCCACTCACTCTCATATTAAAGCCCTAAACACTCATACACTCAAGCCAAACACTCAAGAACACAAGGAAGATTGGTAAACCCTCCTCTTCCTAACCCTAAATCTCAACCATGCATGCATCTTCAAACTACAAAATGTAGTTCTTTCATCTTCTTGCTCTAGATCTAAGAAGATCACCATGGAAGACCATCTCCATGGATGATCTTCTACAAAGATCAAAATTATTTTTAAGCTTTCTTACTTTCTTGCAAAGAAAACTCATTTTCAAAACCCTAAAAACCATTTTCAAGCATAGAATCTTGATTTCAAAGGATAAAATTCCCCTTCCCAAGCAAATGAAATGCTTAGTCCTAATGTACCCCAAGGATGGTTTGGTATAGTTGATTCACCACTAAAATGTCTAGTGATCACTAACCAAAACCTAGGGAAATGGGGACAAGCATGGATGCAAAACCCCCTTTAAAATCATATTTTCTTTCTTGAGAAGTTGCTGTCCAGTAGCAATTTTCTCAGACCTCAGTCCATGGTCTTAATTTTTGGACACAGATGAACTTGGAATTTGGTGTTGACTACAAAATACTTTTTGTAGCCAACATCCAGAGCTTTCCAGACATATTTTTACCTTATTTTTTGGGTGAGTAAAACTCCTCTTTTCAAATTTTCTTTCAGAGGCTAGTTCATCAGCTTCTGGGAATCCAGATCTCATATCTGAGGTTTCCAGAAGGTTTTGACCCCTCAAATCTTCTCCAAAATGGGAAATTCCTTCGCATAAACTTTATTTAAGGTGTCTAGAACAACTTTCATTCTCTGAGTTTATCCAGATTATGAAGTTTTAAGACCCTTGAATCCCTTTTAAAATCAAAGGTCCACTGCCTTTTTCATTCTGGCAGAAATGGCTCTCAACTTCAAAAGGTCTTTTGAGTACCAAATCTCAATCCAAAAATCTTCCAAAAAATCATGGGATCATTTTAAAGTCTTAAAAAGATATCCCAATTTTTACTTTTCTGAGTTTCAACTTATTTTGGCCAAAACACACACACACACACACACACAAATGATTTTCAGCTTGGAAGACTCGTTTTTACGAGGCGCGTCGGGTGCACACTAACGTCCTTCCCGACGCGTAACATGACCTCCGAACCTAAATCTCTGATCTCGGGCTTTTTTCAAAGTTTTGGCCCTCAAAATTAAAATGGCGTGGCGACTCCGTTTTTCCGGTTTTATTTGGTTTTTCAAAGAAACGCAAAAATCGAATTTTTCCCGCGAATGGCAACATCATCACAACTTGTCGTTAGTTAAGCCGTAATTAGGCATGGAATAATCATTAATCCTTGATGACTCAGTGTCAATGCTGGGAGTCAGTGTATAATTTGTGCCAGTCAGAGCCGAAGTCAAGGCGCCGGTCAATATCTTGGTCAAAGTCTGCGGCGGAAAACCGGCAGAACTTCGACTGATTAGGGTCCCCGAAAGATATTGTGTCGGTATGCCGACAAAGGCTTGAAAGGAAAGGTCTATACACGTACGGGGCATGACACGCACCAGACTAAAAACCAACCGGGTCTCGGACAAAGTGTGTCACGGACAAGTGCATGGTCGACACGAGGCTCCATGGGATGTTTGGGTAGTCCTGTGCTCATCCGAGAGGCGTAATAAGACCAAACGGACCGCGACAAGGATTTCCCCGGGTTAGGGACGTAGTGTGCAGTGTACGGTCACGTGCGCGTAGTGTGCAAGCAGTCTATATTCTTTTTCTGAGTAAAATAGAAATTTTTTTTTATGTGTCTTAAAAATATGATGCATGATTTTTTTTTTTGAATTTTTTTTTTGAAATTTAATGAACACATAAGCACGTAAGCACGAAAATTCCGACAGTTAGGGACATTATTCCGACAGTCAAAATTTTGACTTTCTCCGAGGCGGCCAAAATAACACGAAAAATGTGCAAAAATCAACACACACACAAATGATTTTCAAAGCCGGGACGGAAGCTTGACCCTCAAAAGCTTTTTCCTTTTTTTTTTTAAAACGGTGATACCGGTACGTGGGATTGTTAAACCACAATTTATCCCCGACTCGTGTTAGGAGGCGATAACGGGAAGTTTAATGGTTTCCACCAATATACCAAATATCATTTTTTTTTTAGAAAAAGCATAGTCCCCAGCGGAGTCGCCACTGTGATGATGTGTCGCCATTTCGCGGGAAAAAATTCGATTTTTCGCGTTTCTTTGAAAAAAATCAAATAAAACCCGGGAAAAAGAACGGAGTCGCCACGCCATTTTTGTTTTAAGGGCCAAAACTTTGAAAAAAGCCCAAGATCAGAAATTTGGGTTCGGAGGTCATGTTACACGCCGGGAAGGACTTTAGTGTGCACCCGGAATGCCTCGTAAAACGAGTCTTTCAAGCTGAAAATCATTTGTGTGTGTGTGTGTGTGTGTGTGTTTTGGCCAAAATAATTTGAAACTCAGAAAAGTAAAAATTGGGATATCTTTTTAAGACTTTAAACTGATCCCATGATTTTTTGGAAGATTTTTGGATTGAGATTTGGTACTCAAAAGACCTTTTGAAGTTGAGAGCCACTTCTGCCAGAATGAAAAAGGCAGTGGACCTTTGATTTTGAAATGGATTCAAGGGTCTTAAAACTTCATAATCTGGATAAACTCATTGAATGAAAGTTGTTCCAGACACCTTAAATAAGATTTGTACGAAGGAATTTTCCATTTTGGAGAAGATTTGTGGGGTCAAAACCTTCTGGAAACCTCAGATATGAGATCTGGATTCCCAGAAGCTGATGAACTAGCCTCTGAAAGAAAATTTGAAAAGAGGAGTTTTACTCACCCAAAAAATAAAGTAAAAATATGTATGGAAAGATCTGGATGTTGGCTACAAAAAGTGTTTTGTAGTGAACACCAAATTCCACATTTATCTGTGTCCAAAAAATTAGACCATGGACTGAGGTCTGAGGAAATTGCTACTGGACAGCAACTTCTCAAGAAAGAAAATATGATTTTAAGGGGGTTTTGCATCCATGCTTGTCCCCATTTCCATAGGTTTTGGTTAGTGATCACTTGACATTTTAGTGGTGAATCAACTATACCAAACCATCCTTGGGGTACATTAGGACTAAGCACTTCATTTGCTTGGGAAGGGGAATTTTATCCTTTGAAAATGAGATTTGATGCTTGAAAATGGTTTTTAGGGTTTTGAAAATGTGTTTTCTTTGTAAGAAAGTAAGAATAATTTGAAAATAATGTAGATCCTTGTAGAAGATCATCCATGGAGATGAACTTCCATGGTGATCTTCTTGGATCTAAGGCAAGAAGAAGAATGAACTACATTTTGTAGTTTGAAAATGCATGCATGGATGGGAGATTTAGGGTAAGAAGAGGGAGGTTATACCTATCTTCCTTGATTTTGTGTTTGAATGGGTTCAAGGCTTGAATGTGTTTAGGGTTTGAATTTGAGAGTGAGTGTGAGTTGGGAAAAATTCAAGAGAAAATGGTGACAATTCAAGTGAATTCTCACTGTTTTCTCTCTATATTTCGCCAGAGGTTCAGTGCAAATTGTGTTGTGGCCCCTTATTTTTGTGACTGGAGGGCTCAATTTATAGCCCTCTGAAAATTGCAATCATGTCCGCGCGGATGGGATTGGTGGCGTGCACTGTTCATTAAATGCTGCTCCAGGCTTTGGACAAGAGGAATAATCTTTTTTAAAATTCAAATTAACCAGCCAGATTATGTTTCCAGCCACTTCTATTTTTGGTTTTCTTCCTTTGTTTTTGCTTTTTAAGATTCTTTTTGAGGTTTAACCTTAAATAACAATGCCCACTTTGCCCTTGCTTGGTTAGAAAAGTTAGGATTGTTAGGAAATGTTAGGAATGTTAAAACTTTCGTTAATTTTCTAACGAAAATACTAACAAGCTCAAATTGGAGCACTTACAACTACTACAGCGGTAGCTTGTACACTTGCGAGAAATTTTAATTGAGAAAAATAATTATCAGAATATCTTAGTGAGTTGTATATTTAGGATTTAGATAATGGGGCTTACAAATGACAATTTGACACTTATCTTGTTCATGGGGACAAAGGGTGATATTTATAGATGAGGGAGCTGCTTGATGATGTCAGTCCTAGAGGATCTCATTGTCTCTGACCTAGGACACGTGTCCGCACCGGGCGAACTCTGCAATAAAGCAAACTGCAGAGGGATGTCGCTGAAGGACATGTACAGAGGATAGTTGGCGTCGTGCCGTATATGCATAGTGGGCGCCTGAGCCACCATTTGATGGGATGGGTACAAGCCGACTTATTGGTGTCAGTGTAGGTACAGACTGTCGCTTGACTTTTAGCTTTGGCTTTAACCGGGAGTCTGATATGAGTCTGCGATCAATATTCGTTGTGCGCGGTCAAAATAGTTGATGAGGTCACGGAGATTGCGATCATGGTGGCGTGGGCATAGGCATCGCGGTCACGATTGGCGCGGTCATCTTGCTGACGGTCTAGCAGCCTGCGGTCTTGGCTCTAGCGCTCTAGCTATCCGCAGTCTTGACTCTGGCTGTCTTTAAGGAATCGCAGACTTGACTCTGGCGGTCTAGGATATGTCACGTCATACTTGGCATTTGGGCCAGATTGAGCTTTGGGCCAGGTCCAATAGATCCGGGCTCATCAACTACTAAAATATTTTCCTAGCTCTTTTTTAACTCACAACACTTACTGTATTAGTACATTTGTTTAATTATCATGTTAGACTAATTTTGTGCCTTTCAAGTGAGACGAAGGGAATATGTTATTTAAGAGAATTATTTGAATTGATTATTGTTCTTTTATAATATACTCTCTCTCTATGCCCCAGTTCAAATTGCAAAACTTACGCTATTAGTTGCCCTATTAGAAATTGCAAAATTCATTTTAGATTAGTTTTTAATATTTAATAAATAATGAGACTCATTTGTCATACTCACAACAACTATATATTTACTATTCTCTATCCCACTTTTTCTCTCCTAAATTAATTTTCATAATCACAATACTTACACCATTTATATTTTATTTAATATTTAACAAATAATGAGATCCACTTGTATTTTTAGCTTCTTTTTTTTTTTAAAAAAGAAGATAGATATATTAGCAAACACATGCAACATTACTTGCACCATATTAAAAGCCAAAATCTAGGGAGAAATGCGTTTCTCCATAAGTTATGGATATGCACCTAACACATTTTTGGATTGCCCGTAACACATTTTTGAATATGCACCTAACACATTTCTGGATTGCCCGTTTAAAGTTTCTGGATATTCATTTTGAAGGTTTTTGGATACTCATTTTGAATGTTTCTGAATATTCATTTGATGGTTTCTGGATATACATTTGAAGCTTTCTGGATACTCATTTTATAGTTTCTGGACATGATCAATTGTGTGTTTCTGGATATTCATTTGATG